>JAAGKR010003164.1:0-37243 GCA_011419295.1 Clarias macrocephalus
GATAAGTTCATCCGAGTCACCAGCCTCAGAAATCGCAGGTTAACAGCAACTCAGATCAGAGAGCAGGTCAATGCCACACAGAGTTCTAGCAGCAGACACGTCTCTAGAACAACTGTTAAGAGGAGACTGTGTGAATCAGGCCTTCATGGTAGAAGATCTGCTAGGAAACCACTGCTAAGGACAGGCAACAAGCAGAAGAGACGCGTTTGGGCTAAAGAACACAATAAAGAACACAATAAAGAAAACTCGCTGAATGAGAAGGGGTGTCCAAACTTTTGGTCTGTACTGTATATACAGTGTATACACACACACACACACACACACACACACACACACACACACACACACACACACACACACACACAATGTACATACATGTACAACGCTGACTAAGATGTTCTGTTGGAGGTCAAAGCCACATGTCAATGGTCACAAGAACCTTTATTTAAATAGACTGTGATTAAAATAAAATGCAAAAGTTTAATCCCATGTTTAAAAAATGCTGCAGAACCAGGCCCGTCTCTGAGAATATGTTCCTTTAGTTTTTTTTGTCAAGAACAGATTGATAAAATAGAACCTCGAAATTATATATACACTTCAGGAAAAGAATGGGAAAGTATGATGTATATTCTATTAATGTAATATTTATATTAAAATTTATATTTATTTAATATTATTAACATTAAAAGAAAAGTTCTTGTGTAACATGTGGCTTCGACCTACAACTGAAATCTTAGTCAACATTCTAGATGTATATCTTGTACCGCTGTTGAATCTGTGTTTGTAGTAGCATGATGGTTGCTACAGTACTGCCTTAAATTTTCATGACACAGACTCAGGATGACACAACGGTGATGCAACTTGAGTACAATGAACTCCAGAAAGCTGGTTGAGCTGATTATAGCTTTACAACATAGTATGTTATTCTGTGCTCATGAAGGGATGGACTTGGCCAGTAAAAATACTCAGGTAGGCTGTGGCATTTAAACAATGCTCAGTCTGTACTATGGGGCCCGAAGTGTGCCAAGAAAATTTCCCCAAACCATAACAGGCTGAACTGGGGAACACAGAATGGATTCATGTTGTTGACACCAAATTCTGACTCTTTCATCCAAATGTCACATCAGAAATAGAGACTCATCAAATGTTTTTTTCCATTCACCTATTGTACAATTTTGGTGAGTCCATGTGAACTATTGTCTCAGGTTCCTGTTCTTAGCTGACAGGAACGGCAACTGGTTTGGTCTTCTGCTGCCGTAGCCCATCTGCTTCAAGGTCTGACATGTTATGAGTTCGGACATGCTCTTTGGGATGCCTCAGTTGTAACAAGATGTTATTTGAGTTACTGTTGCCTTTCTATCAGCTCGAAGCAGTCTGTCTACTTTTCTCTGAGCTCTGGCATCAGCATGGCGTTTTCACTCAGAGAACGGTCGTCCCTGGATATTTTCCCTTTTTTTAGATCACGCTCAAAGTCACTGAAATCACCTTTTATCCCTGTTATGATGCTCGGTTTGAACTTCAGCAGACTGTCTTGACAGGTCTACGTGTCTACATGGCATTTCAAGCGCTTAGTGAAGTTAAACTCCCCCATATTAGGCATCTATTCCTCCCTATGATCATTTTGGGGGCTCTGCAGCCTGGCTTAGATAAAAAATAAATAAATAAATAAATAAAAATTTAATTAAAAAAGAATTTTAAAAATAACAATAATAATAATAATAATAATAATAATAATAATATATAATATACTACTAATAATAATAATAATAATAATAATAATAATAATAATAATAACTGATTCATCAGAGCAAGAAGACCTGTCACCATTTTTATTATTTTTACATTTTTATTATTGTATTTATTCAACACAATGTTGTTCTTGTTCTTGTTGAGAAAAACCAAAGGAGCATTCTTAGAGACAGACCTGTTTCTGCAGCATGTTCTAAATAGGGGATAAAACTTTTGCATGCATGCTTTTTTTAAACCAGCCCAGCCCCTACCATCCGAATGTCACAGCAGATAATGAGAATCATCAAACTAGGCAACGTTTTTCCAATTATCTACTATACACTTGGTGAGCACATGTGAACCGTAGCCTAAGTTTCCTGTTCTAAGTTGGCAGGAATGGCACCTGGTTTGGGCCATATGCTTCAAGGTCCAACATGTTATGCATTCAGACATGTTCTTTGGGAAACCTCAGCTATATAGAGAAGATAGCACTAGATCTAGCACGTAACTGCTCGTAACTTCACTTCTACTCTAGGCCTAACATCTGCCAAAGTTTCATTAAATTCTGTCCAGCCAGTTTTGCATGATGCGGTGACAAAATCTGGCTAAACAGCCATAGAGACTGACATTCAGACATACAGACATACAATTTTCGGAGAGGTTTCGGGCCCCCTCATCTGTGCAACTTAAAGATATTGTTGAAAGAGCAAGTTCGGACCAATATACATACCAAAACCTTTCTTTTATTAATATAGATGAACCAGCAAATTGAAATTTTAATGAAGGATGTGACCATAGTGCAATATATATGAGCCTATTTATTGTAATGTCAGAGAAGAAGATCCCTCTCCTGACACAGAGCAGATTTAATGGAATTGCAGTTGGCAGAAAAGACGTCCTGTAGCGTTCTTTGTCACAGTGGAGCGGAAGCATTCTCTTACTGAAAATGCTTCGCTGTTTAGCTAGTAGGTTGTGGAGGGTATTTGAGGTGTTCTCCATGATGATTAGTAGTTTGTGAGTTTGTTGCGTTTCTTAGAGTCACTGCTTCTGCCATCATGCAGCTGCCCCAGCAGATAGAAGGAAAAAATATTGCACTTGCCACAACAGACTGATAAAAGATCTGCAACATTTTGCTGCAGGCATTGAAGGACCTGACTTTCTTCAAGAAGTAACGTTCTGTCCTTTTCTGTAGAGAGCGTCTGTGGTGCAGACAGCGTTCTGTAGGTTTCCACCACCTCCACCTCTACCTCCTCACCCAGAATGTAGACTGCGTTTGGTCCACCATCTCCTTGGTCTTGGTCACGTCCAGGACGAGATGGTTCCTCTCGCACCAATGAAAAAAAACTGTCCATTAGGCCTCTGTACTCTGCTTTCTGACTATCATTAACACTCCCAACAGCTGCAGAGTCATATGAGAACTTCTGTAGATGACAAGTTTCAGCGTTGTACTGGAAGTCCAACATTAAAGAAAAGAGTAATGTCCCTTGCGGTGCTTCAGTATTGCTGACCCCTTTTTCAGACACAGCCTCATCATTTGTGATATGTCCTCAGATAGTCAGTAATCCAGGAGGTGTTGACCTGCATATTCTTGAGCTTCTCTTGTAGCAGTGCAAGTAAAATTGTGTTAAAGACACTTGAGGAATCAAAGAACATGCTTTATCCAGGTAAGATGGGCCAACACCATCGTCTCCAAAACTTTAATTACATAGGATGTAAAAGGGCAACTGATCTGTAGTCACAATGTAAATCCATGATACGGATTTCGCATTCCATCACATCCATTGGTTGTAAACTGGGTTGTAAAGAGATGATATTTAAGTTAATGTTGCCCTTCTATCAGCTCAAAACAGTCTGTTCATTCTCCTCTGAGCTCTGGCATTAGCACGGCATTCTCCCCTACAGAATAAAAGGGGAGGAAACTTTGGCATTTTATTTTGATCACAGTCTATTTTAATAGTGCTTGTGACCACTGACATGTGGCTTTCACTTTGAAATCTTAGCCAACTTTATAGAAAAGAAACAAACTGCAGGGAGTCCTCTCTGTGTCTTTTGTTTTCTTGATAATTGTTCAACATATAATAGCTGCAGAATAAAGTGAAAAGCTGTTTGCTGGCTTCTATTGACCACTGGAAGTGGAGATGGAACATCTCCTTGCAGCAAGTACCTTCTCAATATCGTCAATTCTGTTCCTTCTGTCTAATTGTGTGGAGCTCGTGTATGTTCTTACTATAGAAATGATCACGGATATGAATAAGTGAGATTCAGTTTTTTGGCAGTGCCACCGCTTGGCAGTGTTGGGGCTTGAACTCAGCAGATTCGTCTAAAATCAGCTGATTCACCTCTGATTAGTCACCCAGAAACGTAACAATCACTGTCCTCTAGACAGCAGGTCTTAGCAGAGGATAGCTTCGATCCAATGACCTATGGGTTATGGACCACCACACTTCCACTGCACCATTCTGCTAATAACATGTACCCCAGATGGGACACAAACCCACAATCTCCAGCTTTTGGATGCCAGTGCCTAATCACTTAGGCCACATAGGCTTACAAGATACTGACTCACTAACTCACACATTTCATTCATTACAATTTGTTAGTATTAGGTTGGACCCTTTATTTACTCATGATATAGACTCAATGTACATCCATGATGCAAAATCCCCATTCCTCCACATACTCCACCAAAGATGCTCTATTGGATTAAGACCTGGTGACTATGGAGGTCATTTGAGTACAGAGAACCCATTGGCATGTTTGAGCGATTTTAGCTTTGCTACATGCAAATACGTTATCCTGTGCTCTTAAGGGATGGATATGGTCAGCAACAATACTCAGGTAGGCTGTGGCATTTAAATGATTCTCAGTTTGTACTAAGGGGCTCAGTTTCAAGAACATATCCACACCACCATTACACCACCACCATCAGCAGCCTGAACTGTTAATACACGGCAGGATGGATCAATAATTTCATGTTGTTTCCACCAAATTCTGACCCAACCCTCCAACTCGAGAATCATCAAACTAGGCGATGCTTTTCCATTAACCCATTGTACAATTTTGGTGAGTTCATGTGAACTGTAGTCTCAGGTTCCTGTTCTTAGCTGAAGGGGATGGCACCTGGTTTGGTCTTACCCTGCTGTAGTCAATGATTTGATTTGTTATGAGTTCAGTCATGTTCTATGGGACACCTCGGTTGTAATGAGATGATATTTGAGCTACTGTTGCCTTTCTATCAGTTCAAACCAGTCTGTCAATTTTCCTCTGAGCTCTGGCATCAGCATGGCATTTTCACCACCAAGAGAACTCTCGCTCAGTCTATATATATATATATATATTTTTTCCCCATTTTTTTTTTGCCCATTCTCTGTAAACCCTAGAGAGGATTGTGCATGAAAATCCCAGCCTTGGTATTACTCAGACCAGCCCATTTGGCAACAACAACCATGTCATGTTTGAAGTCACTGAAATCACATTTCTTCCCTGATCCGATGCTCGAGTTGAACTTCAGCAGACTGTATAGACATGACCACACGCCTAAATGCGTTGAGTTGCTGCCATGTGATTGGCTGATTAGATATTTATCTTAATGTGACCTTATACTATTATTATTATTAGTAGTAGTAGTAACTGTAGTAGTAGTAGTAGTAGTAGTAGTAGTAGTATGGTAATAAATTAAGCGTACTATGCAATCTGCTTTGACTTCAGTGAAAGACAACAATAGACATTTTTGCTGCCATCCAGCCATATTATCAGATAAATTGCTTTCCAATACATGCTCATATATCATTCCCATATACAGTAGCTCGCTTTGAAGTATGTTTAACAAACACCACATGGGACTTTCGCTACATTGAGTCTCATATATCACCCTTCATTAGATACCAATATTTCACACTCACATAACTTACCTCAAATATGTTTAACAAACACCACATGGCGCTCCATTAAAAGAACAAATTGTTTATCAGACTAATGACTATTATTTATGTCACGGAGGCTCTAGTCAGTCTTCATTACACTCACCTGTCTGCATTCTCTGAACTCATTAGCCCCTATTTATATATGCCTTTGTTTTCCACTTAGTCTTCTCAAAGAACGCTAAAATTCATGAGTTCGTCTTTCAGTTTCCTAGCATTTGCTAATGTACAGTAACATAACGCTGTACAGTCAAAAGTTTGTGGACACCAGACTATCACGGCCATATGCTATCCTTCACCACAAAGCTGAAAGCACACAACTGTACACAATAGCGTGTTTTTTTTTTTTTTTTGGATGCTATTATGTTTGCCGTAATGTATATTTCTAATCATTACGATATTGAGGAACTACCAAAAAACATACCTGTGTGCTACTATTCACAACAGGACTAAATCTAAATTACAGTACGATGAACCACAACGAAGCAGGTGCACATCATCTTTTTTCCATTGATGGTTAGAGAGTTTCACAAATGATGCCGTTCCTTTCCACCACATGGCAAGTTCTATAAACCAAAAATCAGGTCGTTAGTAAGACGTTTATTAGCAGTCGGATTAAAAAGCTTCCCTTTAGGTGCAAACAATATCGCTGTTAACGAGGATTTATCAAGTGCTTTGCCGGCTTTTGCGACATCATTACACATCATTACACCGGCTGCCTGTTACCTAAGACTCTGCTAGTCTTGCATATTAATAGCATGTCTAATTATTCAGACCTGCTGGTGCAGTTCCTGTCTTCTTTAATTCTCTATCTCATACTTTGCCTTAATTAAAGCTGTCGTAGTCTTTGTTTTTAGTGCTTTAGAACAATCGAGTTAAACTGTTTTTACACCCTGATAGCTATCACTAAAATACATGTTTTGGAAAGAAGGTCTGCAAATATACAGTACGAGTCATTTTATATGCAACAATTGCCCTCTTTTTGAATAATTTGCAAATATACGATTGGACCAATGTATAGGAATGTAAAAAATAAAACATCTAGACATGTGCTGTTATGGGAAAATAAGAGAAGTGAAGATTGTTATTGCACAAAGATCCCAAAAGTGTTTTTTTTTTTCTTTTACATTTATCCTACAGCAATGCGCCAATGACTATATACATTCATTAATTTAAGAATATTTACACTGACACTATAAACAGTTGTTCTATTTGATTGCTCTTTTTGTTTCTCAGACCAGAAAAAATGCTGATTATTATTCCAGAAAAAGTGCAAACACTTTCGATTTGCAAAGAAACTTTCTGACTTTTACAAAGCACCGATACTCGAGACATCTTACTTACTGTTAATCCAACATGCAGGTCTCTTTACAGAAATCTTTGCCCCTTTGATACAGTATACTAACTCACTTATCGTCTATGTCACTTTATCCCGCATACAAGGGTTGCTGGGGGCCTAGATCCTATCCCAGTAAACTTAGGGCGTGAGATGGGGTACACCCTGGACAGGGAGCCAATCCATCGCACACATACACAAACTCATTCACACACTACTGGCAATTTGAGAAAACCAATTAGTCTAATCTGCATGTCTTCGGACTGTGGGAGGAAAACGGGGTAAACCCACCAAAGACATTGAAAACATGCAAACTCCATGCACACAGAGGCAGGAATCGAACCTAGCCGGGAATCGAACCTGGACCCTGGAGGTGCAAGGTGCTAAACACTAAGCCACCATGCCCCCGCTGTGATAGAAGTGAAACCATGCCTGATTCATATTTTCCAAGCAATATTAAATTTGCAGCGATATGTTCAAAATACTTACCTATTGGCAAACTTCATCCATTATTACTGACATCAGTGTAACGCTACTAGATCTCTGTGCCTAATGTTGACACTGTGATATCATGGAATATGAAAATGTATATATTTTGTTGTTCAGCAAGAAACTGTGGGGGTGTTAACTTCCATTTGAATTATATTTTCTTTGGATTTAACTTACCAGAGCGCCGTTAGACTTGGCTAATTCTCTGCATTCGTTTTCTTGGTCTAGATTCCGGCATGCAGCATGTAGCTCTGCTACTACATGGGCACTTGGGCAACCATGACAGTGTGCTGTGTCTCTCTGGAGCGGTTTCATGGACAGGACTTGATTTAGAGCATGTGAAGGAAATGTGAGGTTGGATTCTTTCGATTGAAGTCTGGAAGAAGTTCACCAAAAATCACTTAAATCCACTTTTAAAATGTGAAGCGGTGAACATACTGTAGTGACTCGGCCCTGGAAAGAGTGTTTGAGGTAGTTGCCAAAACAGGGCCTCGGGAACTTTTTACTGCATATTAGGTTGACATGTCATTAACAGATTCAGTTGCATGGTCCAAATGTACGCATATTACTGAAACATGAGGGTTTAATGAGGTTTCTAACAAGCAATGTGACAGCAGCGTCTCTGATAGGTCACAATTAGATGTGCCCCCAAACAAGTCAGTAATACATTTATATCTGATCAGAATAACCAACAGAAGGGACGGTATTCACTCAGAGACAGTCCATAGATGTCCGTATCTATCACCCGAGGAAATGAAGAGGAAATGAAGGGGAGTGTGGAAAAAAAAAAACTAGCGGTGTCACATTGAGAATTAGTTGTGGGTAATTACTGAGTTAATTTGAGTGTGATCCCAAGAGAACTTCTCTTGATTACAGAAACAGGCCTGTACCAGCCATTAAGAAACAGCAAGAAACAAATAACCGTAAAGCACAAAGGCAACACGTAGCACTATAACATTAACACTGCCTCATTTAACTGAAGTTTTACTCGAAAACAACTGCAAATGTGATTTCAGTGTGACTAATTACATGTGGATGATTGATAACCAGTTCACTTGGCACGAACAATGGAAAGAAAGGGGGTGGCGGGGGTGGCGGGGGGGGGGGGGGGGGTATGGTGACGCTTCAAGAGTTTGTGGAATGTGTAGTTTGTAGTTTGTGTTAAACCTTCTGATTTTGGACATCAACATTGAATCAACAACACAACAAAAGGGGTTCAACTGAAATATACATACTGTATCTCATAGATATACAGTAATAACATACATACAGTAAGTAAAAGAAGTTCTTATTATAGTACAAGAAAAATGTCAGTGCAAGAACAACACCATTCAACACTTATTCAACTTTATAATCATAGAACTTCCATATGAGGGGGAGGGAGGTGGGGGGGACCCAGCATATAATGCATTGGCATTCTGTAGGTGGGTCAGTACTGAGTAAAGCCACTGAACTGAGCTATTATTACAGAGTCTTACAAGACAAATCCATATCTACGATTTTGTTGTGCTCGAGTGACTGTTGAGCCCAAAAATACCCAAGTGAGATACTCAGAATCACAACATAAGGAGAGCCGATACTCGGTTTGAAAATGTCTAACTTTATGAAAGATTAACTAAGATTAAGAAGATATTAGGAAGGATTAAGCAAAATATGGTGTATTTTAATGGTGGCATGGTGACTTAGTGGTTACCATTGTCACCTCAAATCTCCAGGTGGTATTATTAACAGATGATGGATGTTATATTGGTTTATACCACTGCCTAGTTGCACTGTTTTCAATGCACAATGCATTGTGATTAGTTTAGTTAGTTAATTAGTTTAGCAGTACTCAGTTGGGTGGCACAGTGGTGTAGGAGTTTAGCACAGTCGCCTTGCCCCTCACACGTCTGAGTACCCCGGCTTGTGCCTCAAGTCCCCTGGGACAAGTCAAGTAGGCCTTTTATAGTTACTTCAACCATATACAGTGAAATTAAACAACGTTCCACCTGGACCAAGGTGCTACATACATACAACATAAAAACTGTCTAAGTACTGCACCAAAGACAGCAAAAAACAACATAAAGTGCATGTGCAAATGTGCAACAACACAACAACAACATGACACAATCCAATACTTTGTGTGTGTCTGTTTATCAGTTCAGTTTCTTTTTAGTATTGAGGAGACAGATAGCTTGTGGGAAGAGTCTGGATGTGAGAGCCTGAATGCTTCGGTACCTTTTTCCACATGGCAAGAGGGTGAAGTGAAGAGTGTGTGTGACGGGTATGTCCGATCAGACACAATGCTGGTGACTTTGCGGATGTAGTGTGTAGTGTAGATGTCTGTGATAGAAGGAACAGAGACCCCAATGATCTTCTCAGCTGAACTCACTATCCTCTGTAAGGTCTTATGGTCTGAGATGGCACAATTCCCGAACCAGACAGTGATGCAGCTACTCATGATGCTCTTGATATAGAAGATTAGGTGGTTAGGGTTGGTGGTGGAAGCTCAGCCTTCTCAGGTAGAAAAGGCTCTTGTTCAAAGAGCTGGTGTTGAGTGACCAGGTGAGTTTCTTCACAATGTGGACACCCAGGAGTTTTGGTTGTCTTTACACAAGCTGTCTCGTCATTCTTGCTGATGAGACCCTCCATGTACATGTCATCAGCAAACCTAACGATGTGATTAGAGCTGCGTATCGCTACCCAGTTGTGAATCAGCAGTGCAAACAGCAGGGGGCTGAGTACACAGCCCTGAGGGACCCCAGTGCTTAGTGTGGTGGTCCTGGAGGTGCTGTTCCCGATAGGATCTTTTATAGGCTCCAGGACTCCCGCGACTCTGTATATAGGATAAAGCAGTATAGACGATACGTGAGTTGTTGATGAGTACTTTTTTCCCAAATGGGAAAGGCTTTGAGGTTTCTCAGTTACAGTAACAACTTATGTTTTTTATTAATTAGCTTCAACTGAAATACTTTTACATTTATTATAAGTGATACGAGGAACAAACTTGTTTCATGGACGTTCCACAGCATTAAATGCAATTCTTTAACAATTTTTTTTTTAATGTATTTAAAAAAGAAAACAGGACAAATCAATTTTAGTGTTGGAACAGTCTCACATTACATTGCACAACTGCATTGTGCTGTCATGTTTTATTTATTTTTTAGTACCTCATAACTAATAATCTTGCAAGTATGATGGATCACTTCACTGCTATATTATCACACACCAACTCTATCTTATACTTGCTTTAGACTTCATTAGGACAAAAAAACTAAAACTCCAAAACCTACCAAACACTCAAAAACAAACCCGAAAACATGATAAATTATCAGCTCTTAATTTTACCTACAGTAGATAAAAGTACACATAAAAGTACAAAATAAGTTTCTGCCTAATATTACACCTTGTTTTAGTTACATTTTGGAACACATTAACTAATTAGTGGGCGGCTTATTGGTAAGCACTGTCGCCTTGCACCTCCAGGTTCCGGGTTCGACTACTGCCTAGGGGTCTGTGTGCATGGAATTTGCATGTTCTCCCTGTGCTTGGTGGTTTCCTCCGGGTACTCCTGTTTCCTCCCACAGTCCAAAGACATGCAGATTAGGCTAAGTGGTGTTCTCAAATTGCCCGTAGTGTGTGAATGCCTGTGTTGGCACCTTGTTTAGCGTGTACCATGCCCCATGCCCAAAGTCTCCTGGGATAGGCTTCAGGCTGTCTGTCACCCTGCATACAGGAAAAGGTGTACAGACAATGATTGAGTGAGCGATGAGAACCTAAGTCTTATTCCTCATCTCTTAAATTTTACCTAGCGTAGTATTAGCACTGAATATACACACTAGCTGAATCCGAAATACATACCTAGCATGTGAGTGATGAAGGATACTGTATAGCTACTGCTAGGGACACCTATAAAGGATAGGATGAATTATGCTAGCTAGCTATTAGTATTCAATTAGTTTAACAGAAATCGGGTTATTGTTAGCTAGCTCTGATTGTATGAATTAGCTGAATGTTAACAGCTAGCAGCTGCAATACAAACTGCCTTGATGAATACAAAGAGTACATACTGTACAGAACAAGAAATTGAACAAAGATTTTTAAAAAAAAAGATATTAAAGTTTTGTGAATATTCATTAGGATTTTAGATCAAAGCTAAATGCAAAAAAAAGTCACTTCACTTCACTGTGACCTACTTTTTCTGTTTATTGCAATATTTGTTTACGCAATGTTTCATTCATGATATAAAAAAAAAAACAAAAAAATGATGGTAGACCCCCTCTGAGCATTGAGGTTAAACTAATTCCTAATCAGTGTGCTTAAGCTAAAATATGCTGTGCATAGAACAGGACAGTTTAATCAGAAGAACCTATCACACAGGAAAGCTGAAAGAACCTGTAACGCGAGATTAAGCGCACTAGAGTGTCCCTCTCCAGCTGGTGGCTGGTGGTGGCATGCCAAACTTCTCCTCTTGCTGACAGCCATATGTTTCTCTTTACCGTGCGTGCAGTGACATTAGCTGTATGAAAGGCACATATCAGGATAAGCTCCATCATTCAAGCTTGTCCAATCCCGTCTTATCTCTCGGCGAGATATATGGAAGGCTTTGCTGGGAGAAAATGAAACTCGCAATGTGCATCGTTCAGGCAGGAGTAATTTGCCAGCCAATAAAGCTCAGCCTTGAAATTCAAATACAAGGAAGGTTAATACAAGGCAGGTTACAGCCTTTTCTCAAGATGTAAAGAGCTTCGAGGACCACATACAAATGGAGCCTACGCAAGTGTTAAGGTGAAGAAAATAAGCAAAAAATATATATTTAAAAAATTTACAGTCCAGTTTCAGGTGGAATGAATTCACTGTCCATTTTATTAGGAACACCTGCTTCTTCATTATCCAATCAGCCAATCATTCAGAAACAGGTCGAGAAGTTCAGTTAATGCTTATATAAAAAAAAAAAAAAGGAAAGAATAGAAAAGAAAAGAATTGACTGATTGATTGCCCATGTATTTCTTCATTTTTACTAAGAAGTGGATATGATATGGTGATAGCCAGCTCTTGCAAACCTGCTGAGGTCACTATTTGATGGCCACAAATTACTTTCCTTGTGTCAACAATGTTTGTTTTTGTTTGTTTTTTTTAAAGGTGAGCTCGAGGGCTCATTAGAATTTGTCCTCTGCATTCTAACGTCTGAGATTTTTAATGCGTAACATTTATAACGTTACGTATTACTTCCATCTGAGAACGACACTGCAATACAAACTGCCTTGATAAATACAAAGAGTACATACTGTACAGAACAAGAAATTGAACAATGATTTTAAAAAAAAAAAGATCAAAAGATATTAAAGTTTTGTGAAGGTTCGTTAGGATTTTAGATCAACCCCTTAAAGCTAAATGCAAAAAAGTCACTTCACTTCACTATGACCTACTTTTTCTGTTTATTGCAATATTTGCAACAAAAAAAAAAAAAAAGAGTCAAGGATGGATAAAACATGTATAAGGTATTGCATGATATTCCTAAACCGTATTAATTTGAGGGGTCAAGTTACACACCATAACCATCATTTTAAACTGTAGAACTTTGTAAATGATGCGTTATGTTTGCGTTATGTTTCTGTTATGTGGCTTACCATGAAACAGAGTTACATTTACCCAAATGAAGATGATTAGAGCAAGAAGCATTTTTTTTCCCTTTCCAATTATTGCTTTCCATTTATAAAAATTTTTTTAAATAATAATAAAATATATCCATTTGTGGTGAAATGTGCGCAAAATAAGACAATTCCTGTTAATAAGTGAATTAAACAATATGTAACCTTGGTATCCTGCTGGCTGCACCTCATTACAAAATGAGCACCATGTCATATCAGCAACTCCGTGAATTTCATCTCGGATAAGGGGGAATGTAATCATTGTCCTTAGTTTGCTTCAATAAATAAGCATTTACACTTTTTTTGTTTGTAAGAAAAGGATAATCTCCAGAAACTAGCCGCACTTCTGTTCACCAAACAACCAAAGATAGATAATATATACAGACTCTTCCTTTGGAGCTCGAGAGCTCGCCTTCGGTCAGGAATTAATTCATCATGCAGCAGATCTAAATGCAATTTGTTTTGCAGGGGTAATGTTCCTTACTGCGCATTTATCAGGGTCGACTTCAGCACTGTTTGTTTAACTCTTCCGAGAACTCCATATTTCATCTGTAGGCTCATATTAGCGGCCAGGTTTATCACGAAGGGTGAGGGGGGGGGGGAACACATTTGAGGTGCTCTGACTTAAAGGAAACTCTTATTTTCAGCAGTACACCATGACATGTAGAATAAATGCTGTGCCAATCCAGAGACTTTTTTTCAAATAATTTTTTTTCTTTTTTTTTTCCTTTTTTTTAGTAGGTGCAAAGTTGAGACACACATGGTTTGTGCTATTAGAAAATGGAAAAATTTTAAAGATGACAGATTTAAAGATTTGACTATACAGAACAGTTTAGTTTGTTCTGAATATTTCCAATAAAAAAAACATGGCACAAGAACCACATTTTTTTTTAAGAGGAAATCCTCAAAAACCTCTCAGTTTGTACTCAGGTTAGAAGAAAATCTTTTCTTGATAATTGGCAAGGACATGGTTTCCTGAGGTACAAAGATCTCACGCTGTGACTGGGCTTGGTGCTAATTCACAGTGCGAACAGATTTCTGGCTGCTGGAAAATCTTTCAAAAGGATGTCTGGCCAACCGCTTTGCTACAGGTGGCAATTAACTGCGCCCAAGTATAGCAAATGAAACGAACGCTTAATCCTCTGATGACTAGCAATTCTCTAGAGAATCATCATCACAGTATTCTCCATTTAAAGTCTCATATCTTTTTCTCTTGAATACATGGTTTTTTTTTTGGTTTTTTTTTTTTTTTTGTGGACAGGTGCTACAGAGTCGCTTCTCTGAAATGCACTGACTGTCATTAGACAATCATGATTGGAATCGTTTATCAAAAATCTGTTTAAATACAAAATTTCACTCCAATTCATTTATTTATTTATTTATTTTTGCATTTTTAACCTTTAAACCCCTGACACACTCAGTTCAATTCAATTCACGCACTGAGCCACATTCCTACAAAGAAATTGAGTGAAGGCACTAAGAACTTGTAGAACTTAATAGAACCTGGTAAAGATGTAGAATTCTCTCCTCTCCCCATGTTCAAAAAAAAAAGGGGGGTGGTGAGGAAGTGGAGGAAGCAAGACACAGAAAGATCTTAATGAGATGCATCAATGGCTAAAAACATGGGAAAGACTGGATGGCGTTCTGACTGAGTGGTCATTGCTAACCAATGGAGTTCTTTAGGCTTGTGCTATAACCATGGTGCTTGCCGCACTTACCGCACTCATGCAGCACGTTCTCAGCTCATCTATGTCCTGTTCGGAGAACTTGGACTCATTTGATTCCTCATATCATCACTTCCTGATGAAAAGCACTCAGCTTGATCTCACTCGACCTGGTGAGCGCATGATCATGGGTGCGACAGGAAATCTGTGACAACGTGATAGATGCATTGAGAACCCGACAGGGACATGGCTAACAAGTAGTATGTACTTTATAAATGCATTTTCTTTACCCGTTCCCACCGCATTCTTAGATATTTTTAGGATGCAGTGGAAACTTCATGGTCTTCAATGCTTCCACATCCACCTCATATAAGAATGCTATTCACATGTAAATGTTTTGCACATTATTGGTCGATATTTTCTCTCAGGGTCATCAATATGCACAAGATCAAGTTTACAGGTAGTAAACTGGTAAAGGGGGTTAGGGTGGGAGTAGGAAGTGAACAGACTTGCATAGAAATGAGGGAATGCTGAATTCTCTTTGTCTTGACTCTGGGGTGAAGGACATTCTCATTTTACTATCTTTCTAAGAATATTTGTTTAACAGTTCTCATGTATTTGCATAGCCAAGACCTTGATAAAACAATTGAATGTGCTCAAAAATAGATTCAAGAACAGAGCGCCGAGTTAGATGATTTACCGAAAAATAAATATACAATTTGTTAACATTAACAGTTGTAAAATAACCAAAAACCTTCTAAGAATCAGATTATGACAAAACTCTTGGTTAACAGTAGAATACCAAAGCCGCTTTTAGACCAGGTGCTAGTTCATGTCTGGTGATAGTACCGTTTCAGGGCCGTTAAATAGTGAACCTCCCAAGAGGTTCCTGGGCTAGAGAGTCACATAATTACGTCACTGTATACGCCCGGCTGTGTCTTTACTTACAAGAAATGTTAACAGCAATGCTAGTGTGAAAAAATTCTAGCGGCAAGCTGGACATCATTACTAGAAAGCATTTGAGCTGCCATTTTGAGTCCGTTTTTTAAAGATGGCAGTCACATACTTTTAGTTGATCGTGATAATCCCGCCCTTTGTTCTGAAGTTCTAAATTTCGTGCCAGCTCTGAACGTGCTCTGGAAACTCCTTAGTGGAAAAGAGGTACCAGGGTCACCAAAGGGGTTAGAATGAAATGTGATTTTACAGCATAAACAAACATTAACCCTAAGATTTCTAGACCAACCAATCCTCTTTCTTGTCTTTAGTTCAACATAACATCATGCACCATGTAAGGAATGGAACTCTTGAGAACGTGGCATTGATTTTTAAATAATTCACAATTATATAGTGCGATCTGGCTCTTCATGCAAAGCGATTATTTTCACCGCTCGGTTCATAATCAATTCAGCATCAGTTACAGTTTTTTATTTAGTAAACAACGATCTGTCATAGTTTTTCATCCATTCATGGTTACATTTGTAAATCCCAGCCTGAAGACCTTCCCACGTGGGGTAACTTCAATTTACAGCTTTACCACTGACTGTAATGAAGAACCGGCACTGGAGACTCCTTCCATTTTAATGCCTCCAAACAATGGCATGATCATTGACTGTTAATTATGTTTTTGTTTTTATTTATCATAAACCTATGATTAGAACTAATGTCAGGGTTGTGCTTATACATGTAGACAGTTAATGAATGCCTTCTGACAAATCACATTTGGGAATGTTTCAGCGCTGTGGTATAAAGTCATGGTATTATGTCACAGCTCTTAAACCACTATCTCTGTCCTCAAGCTACCCCAATGTGCTAATTCAGCAATGTTTGATCGGGATCGATCCTGACGTTTTAACTGGGAGATAATGCCTCTTTCTTCAGCTAAATCTGATTCTCGCGGCTGCTGATACAACAGCTGACATTTCTCCCGACAAGGCCTTGCCCTTTAGTCGCGGAGCAGAAATGACACATTGATTTACTCCTCTGTACAATCAGAATTGAGGACTTTCTCCCTTCATCGGTTAAAGGAAACATAATGCATTTCACTACCGGCGTGGGGTTTGCTGATGCGGAGTTGCTTCAAAATAAAGGCTTAGACTAAACACTATTGATTGGGCACATCTGAGGGTTGAAGAAAGGTTGCATTGTGGGTGTTTATTGGACTAACTGAGTTTCAGCTCTCAGGTTTGGTGTGATTTAAGACCGGTTTTAGGGAGAACAGTATTCCTGCGGTGAGGCATTTATAAATCATTTTCTCCCAATTTGGCCGTTTTCCAGTTCCCATCCACACCCTAGCTAGCTCTTCCTAGCACATAGCAGCAACAAAACCGCGGGGTTAAGGTTAGCGCTTGCTTCCTCTAAGACATGTTAAGCCACCTTTTTTTTTTTTTTACTGCTGTTCAGGCTACTCTCACAAGTTAAACAATGGTCCTTACTTTTACTGTATGCATGAAGACTTTTACCCTTCTCCATCTTAAAATGGAGGTAATTATAGTGTGCTTTAATAAATAACATATAGTAGGTGAGACGTACAGTACTAGCGATATAAAAGACTCCTTTATTCATGCAAATTTGCCTCTAGGCTTTTAAAACAGTGACATTTATTGGTATTCAGAGCCACACGCGATCAAAAACGCTGACTCCCTGAACGATCACACCAGTGCAAAGGTGCAGGCTGTGGTGTATAATTGAACACTGACAAATTCATGAACTGGTCACCGGACCGGACGCCTTTAGCCGCCGGTGCATTATTAAAGCCAAAACTGAGCATTATATACTCGCAGGAGGCTTCCCCTTCTCGTTTATTAGGAGAGTTCATGGTAAGAATAGAGCTATTATAGCGCTGACGGTAATTGCAAATGCTCTGTGTAAGGATCTAATACATAATTTGTGCATTTGAAATAAAGTGCACCGAAAGCTCTTGCCGCGAAAGTGCATATCAATCGACTCCAATTTCCACTATATCCTTAAAAGGACGTTTCCAATCAATAACTATGTCAATAAATAGTCATGGCAAAGCAAACACAGGACTTCATTTCTTTCTAGAATCCAAATCCATGGCCGAAGGCATCAACTGAACTCGTCAACCCAAATACCACCGCCATCATAATAACTATAATCTAATTGCATCAAGTCAGTAAGTGGGGTTTACAACTGCTTTATTAGGAGGTGTGAAACAGCCTAGAGGCTAAAACAACTGGCCATGCAGCAGCAGATTTTTTTTTTTTTTTTTTTTTTGCTTCTGTATCAGGGTAAAAGAAATTAAAGAGGTGAGTGACTGAGGCAAAGCAGACATGAGACACAGTGTAGGTGCATGGAGAGAAAAGCAGGCAGCACTTGTCTTTGAGTGCCAGATAGGTTTGTCAGAAGGTTACATTCACTGTGTATTTGTAGGTAGGAGGTAGGGAAGGACTGCAAAGTATGATAATGCAGAAGTAGTAGTAGTAGGAGTATAGTACTATTCAAGCTCAGATACAGAATCGTATCCATCCTCTATTCGATTTATTACATAGGATACGTACACAATTGCATAAACCAACAGCACTGTGGCAGATTTAAACACGACCCTAATGGAAAGGGACAAGGAGCCTGAGAGGTAATAAAGTGAATCTCAAGTTCGGGGTGAAAATCCTATTTGTGTGAAATCAGGTGGATTACGAGTCCTGCTGCAGGAGAGAGGGATAACCTGATAAAAGTGCTGCTACTGGAGCCAGCGACATCTGAATGCAAACACCGGCTTGCTCTCCAAGTTCGAACCAGTCATTGAGACAGAGCAAAGTTCCATTTCTGAAAACCGTTTAATACCTGGTGCGTTTAATGCCCTCTTAAGTGGAAGCCCAAAGACGCTCTCTACCCCTCTCTCTCTCTCTCTCTCTCTCTATGTATGTCTCTCTCTTTCCATTTCCTTCTTTATGCCTAATAGCTTCATTAAAGCTAAGATCAATAAGTTAATTTCATTCCCCACTCACAGCTTGAAGTGTTAATGGTGCATCCGAAGTGGTAGGTGCAGCAGCTGTTTCAGGGAGCAGACCCCACCATACACACACACACACACACATACACACACACACACACACACACACCCACACACACACACACACACACACACACACACACTCAAACTGCCAATACTGCTGTGGTGAGTCAGTCAAACTATCATATCATTGCTTCTTTTATACCAAGTGCTATAACACAAATCTATATACTTTATATATACTGTATATACTGTATATACTTATATAATATAACTTAGTTAACAAATTGGGAATTATACAGGTTTTGGAAAGTTTCTTCTGGTTAGACTAGATACTGATAAATATGATGTACATAATAAGTGTAAAGCAACAATTTTTCAGTAGAAAAGGAGAATAAAATTTCCCCGGTAAAGTACTCAAGCTTAATTGTTGTTGCAGCAAAAGTTTGCCAAAAAAAAAAAAAGGTCTGTGGTTAGAAACCACAGCTCATTAGCACAACTGACTCAACTGAAACATTGTTCAGAGAGTATTAAACGTGAACTGTTCTTTTTCCCCCAAACATTGGTTTGGTAGCTCTTTGTAATTGTCTGAATGAACCTAATGGGATAATGAGAGTTTGCAAACCTCTGTATAATGTAATAAGCCGCAATATTCTGGACATGCATATCTCTGGTAACCAGATCAACCAGAGCTATATTTGTTGGGCGACCAATTGTCTGCTTCTCTGTTTTTTTTTTTTTTGTTTGTTTGTTTTGTTTTTAATCTGCTTGCAAAGATGATAACTCGAAATTGGATCCCATCTCTTCATAATCCCTCCGTCCTGCTGGCCTTGATGTAAACGTATTGTCCGGTACATCTGTTCTGGTCTTTTTATTGCGGGCTTAGAGTTAATGCTAATAATCCTTGTGCATGAATGATGGCTTTGTGCACTAATTGCATTTAACCCTTCGTCTTCGTCTTTTGGCCTAGGAGAAGGATGAGAGGATGGAAGACTCTGCTGCTGGGAGTCGCAGCATGATGTATCACCTCACGTCCCTTTCGTCGTACCCGGCTGCGTGTCTGAAATCCAGAATCCCCGAGCAAAAAACGGCATTCGGACCACTCGTGCATGTGCGCGGTAGGT
This sequence comes from Clarias macrocephalus, assembly GCA_011419295.1. Classification (NCBI taxonomy): domain Eukaryota; kingdom Metazoa; phylum Chordata; class Actinopteri; order Siluriformes; family Clariidae; genus Clarias; species Clarias macrocephalus. The sequence goes on from JAAGKR010003164.1 coordinate 19,862, forward strand.
TCAGGACAATTACCAACCCGGCATGATAGGGGACTGACAAGTTTCCATTAAAGAGGACAGTGATTACATAGAGGCACTGAGTCGCTAATTGAGAATGATAATGTGTTACCCAGCTATTAATCCCAAAGGCTCTACTTTAACAATGGTGAAGATTTATCGCTGAACAGAGGCTATGTCGATAAAGTTCTCCGGCAGACAACATCCACAGATTGAGGGCGCGTGCATGAGTATTTGACATAATCGATGGTGGTATTCGGTCGCCCTCTGGGTTCAACATTGAGTAATATCGTGGTATTTGTATTTTTTATTTTTTGGAATTGTCAAGCTTTTTATATTGCTCCAGCTTGCATCTTATCCGGAAGGATGGAAGGAAGGAAGGAAGGAAGGAAGGAAGGAAGGAAGGAAGGAAGGAAGGAACAAACTCTGGATGATACACTGCATCCATTCTCAGGACCTTGGAGCTGTATAGCAGTAGTGCAAGTATAAATTATTCATGGCCACACAATCATCAAACATGCTCTTTGTTTGTCTTGTGTGCTTCATATCTGACCACTCGCTCGTGGCTTATATGAAATTGAAAACCTCCCACTCGCATGACTTTAGTTTTTGCCTACTATGAGATCGCAATCCACCAGTTTCAATCAGATGCCAAGTGAAACTTTCTGTTAAGATTCAGAACAAAAATGTACTGTATGGCTTATTCATTTCTGTATTGGAACGTTTGAAACATATCTGTTCATTCTGAATAATGTATTTGTATTTCATCCATAAGCCATGTGTATGTGCTGATGATAAATCATTAGTGTATGGAGGTACAGCATGTATACTGTATTTAAATTATTAAACGAAGTGTTGTTGATGGGGTACAGCCTGTATAGGAGTGGTACACCATTAAACCCATTGGTGTCCAGGCTCCCAGTTTCATGTAACATGTAACATGAGTGTTCTCAATCGGCTCCCCTGTAAGCCGTGTGTATGGTGGTGATACACCATTAAACCACAGCTTGTACAGGGCATACACCATGTATACTGGTGGTGAACCATCAAACTGCTTGGTGTACAGGGCATACATCACATTTACTGGTGATACACCAATAAACCATATGGTGTACACCATGTATACTGGTGGTAGAGCATTAAACCACCTGGTGTACAGATGTACATCCATTGAACCATGCGGTGTAGATGGGGTACACAACATATACTGGTGATACAACGTTAAACCCCACGGTGTACAGGGAAACACCATGTGTCCTGGTGGTAAACCATTAAACCATGTTCTGATTTCAATCAGATGCCAAGTGCAACTTTCTGTCAAGATTCATAACAAAAATGTACTGTATGGCTTATTCATCTCTGTATTGGAACGTTTGAAACAGATCTATTCATTCTGAATAATGTATTTGTATTTCATCCATAAGCCATGTATGCTGTGTGCTGATGATAAGTCATTAGACAACATGGTGTATGGGGGTACTTTAGTTAAACTATTAATTGAAATACAGGGGTACAGCATGTATAGGAGTGGTACACCATTAAACCCATTGGTGTACTGGCTCCCAGTTTCAAACATGAAGTTGAAGCCGATGTAAAGTGAGTGTTCTCAATGTCCTCTGTAAGCCATGTATACTGGTGGTACAGGTGTACTCAACCATGTATACTGGTGTATGCTGGTGAGGATACATGTATACTGGTGATAAACCAGTGAAATACTTGGCGTACATTACTGTATACTGGTGGTATACTATTAAACCATATGGTGTACAAAAGTTTAGAATAGTCTCTTCAAGGACAACTATGTTGTCGCGATGGAAACTTGCATTAACATTGACCCATCCAGGTACGTGACACTGCCTCGGCAGACCTGAAAAGTGAGAAGCAAGAGGCAATCAGCTGGAATATTACAAAGGCTCTGGGCCAAGGTCTTCAAGCTGACAGTGCTGAGACTGGGAGAATATGACATCTTCCATTCCCAACACATTAAAAAAAAAAGAGAGAGAGAGAGAGAGAAAACCTAATGTTAAACCTTAATGCGTTTGGACAGGGACAGATGTGTCCCATGCCACCAGAGATTTCGGGTGACTTTCCTTGCCCACAGTTCAGTCGCATCCTAGTAGGTATTGGTGAAAAGACGCTAGGTGACTCAAATTGAGTTCCCTAAAAGCGATGGCAAGAAAGCCTCTCCGTCACAGCAGAAGGTGTGCAGACAAACGGCGTAACCTCCTGGGTGTTTATTTCTCCAGGTGATTTATCATGGCTGCTCTCAATCTGTTGGAGTCGTCGCATTAGCAGAAGGAGCATTTGCATATCGATCCATCAGTCATTGTCTGGACAGCTAGACATGCAGGATTGATGTGTGGATACGGGGCGCAGGCTTCTGTTTACAAGCGAAGAGAGAAACACGGTACATCGCACAGTAACACCGTGTCACTACCAGTAGACTTTTTTCATATTCATTTTGTCATTTCGAGTTTTACTCATTATTAATGTCACGAAGGGGAGAGGTGCATTTTACAAAACTCATAAGGCAGATGGTTGAATCGAAAGGTAGCAGCTCGGCCCAATCTGCCGAGGAAAATGAGTTCATTAGGTTCCATTCTGCTTATTTTAAAGGTATAAATAAGAATGAAGGGGTGCCCGAGTGGAAACCATATTGTTGTGGCACAGATGGTTTCATAAATAACATTAAATTTAAACTTTTTTTTTTCAAGTTTGTCAGATAATAGATAAGTAATATAGCAAACAAGGTTGTATTCTCCAGTATAAATGCCACTTGTGTACAAACGGCACTTCCTTTCACGTCTATTATCCAACATGACAATCTTGGAGCGTTAAAAAAAGGAGTGATAACTTTCATGTGAATCATGGCTGCTTCGAGGTCCAAGCCACAATTATGAGAAGCGGTGAGGCGTGACTAAGCCATCAGGTTCAAAGTGCTCGAGGTTTCCGCGCTGCCAAGCTCAGCTGAATTATAGCACAGTCGGCTCCAATTCATTACTCAGATGAAAGGTGAGTTAGCCCATTGTCTTTCCGATTTAGAAACCCTTAGCGCTATTAAAGTCCTGTCTGACCTCGGCGTGTGCTTGATGTTTTAACAGTTTTTCCATAGCCATTTTTTGTTCATGATATATTCGGGGGGGAAAAAACACTGCCCCTGCTGTTCTTATAGGAAACTTGGTGTGAAAAGAAATAATTCACTTTGCTGATGGAATTACAAGTTGGTTTAATATATTGTTCAAGAAGAACCAGATGCATGTATGTTTGTACTGTACTGTAATGTATGTATACACCAGTGCAATGGGTTGAAAAGTGGGTAAGTACAGTATGTTTCTCAGTGGCACTCCAGGCAATGTTAACTGGAAAAGAAAAAAAAAGAAAAAGAAAAAAAAACACATGGATGTATGTCACCAGTATTCAAACGACATGAGCAAGGAGGCATCTCTACTTTTAATTATTCATGATGCCTGAAAATTTGGTTTTGCATTGGAATGCAGATGATTAGCTTAGGTGGATTTTTGGATTTGCAAGCTTCAGCTACGAGACCAGGGTTTCTGAAGGATCCATTAAACAGCGCAGCCTGACTCCCTGTCAACCTGGCCGAGGACGATTTGGGCATTTTTGTGGTGTTAGCTTAGCTTATCACATTAGCCATACCTGTTAAACTTGCATCTTGCATCACCACATGGTTCGGCCATCAACTACACTCTGAATTTATACTACAGCTGCTAAAAAAAATTTTTTTTTAAAACTCAGTCATGTATGCAGCATAATTTTAACAGTAGGTGTGATACGGTAGGTACAAAAAACGTACCCTAGGTCTAATCTCGTGTCACATGTTTAGACTCACTGCAGTGTAAAATATTCCCGGTAGTCCTGTATGCACTCTGCCTTTACTTTCCTGGCAGGATAAAGAAGCTCCTAGCAGAAGCCTTTTTTTTTATTTTTTTTTTTTTATGACCAATGGGAGATGTACAGGCAGAGCCTCTTAATTGACGCCAATTTGTCTCCTCTCATAAATTCATCATTGCAGGGTCGAACCTGTGCTCTCTGGGCAGCTTTTAGTGCTCTGGGACCATAAACCATGGTAACATATTTGAACATCAATATTGCATCGGCCGCACTTTTCCAGGAGGACCTGGCCACTTTCCAACATTCTTGAAGAGGTGGCCTCTTAAACTTATCTTCCTGAGGTTTATAATGAATAAGGACGGTGAGTGGGAGATTCCATGGTCAGGGGTACATTTATTCACAACATTTCAACACTTAAAAAAAAAAAAAAAGTATATATGTAAAATATTTTAAACAACCTTAGGCAAAAATCTTTTTTTTTTTTCTTGACTTTCACCTCTTATAGAATAGTATTAGCAAATGCACTAAATATGGGTAATTCGCATCCCTGTAGACCATTCTAATGGTTTACCTTAATTAATTTATAGTGAATTAATTAAAAGAACTTACCTTTTTGCCTACTTCAGGAAATTTCGATTTGGAAAATTGCAGGAGATTCCAAAACTTTGCAGGGGATATTCTAAATATTTCACATTATGAAGTAATGAGATCGACTTCATAATGCAGTTCTTGTATATTTCCTGTGCGGTTTATTAATCTGTCAATCACGATAATAGACATTCAACAAATTTTGTGACTTTTTGACAGTAATAGTCTACAGAATAGTATATTAATATATGTGATGTGTGTATTCATAACATCCCGACAACAGGGTTCATACTCACGCAAGGCACTTCCATAATTTAACATGCAACAGTTCAGCAAAGAGGCTGCTGGGAAAATTGCTTTAATACAAGCAAGTGTACAAGCATTAGCTGAAATTGCAGACAATTAAAGTTGTGCTTACACGTTGAGAACTCTTCAGTGATTCGAAACTTGAGTGCATTTAGACCAGGATAACAAGCAGTTACTCTGTGTGCAATTAATTTGAATGCAAACTAAAAAGTAATGGTGAATGAGAAGAAAATGATGCTTTAGCACAATCACTGTGTCTTATTTAAAAATAAAAATATAAAAAAATTTAAGTCCCCAGTGATCTATCATTTTTGCTTCTTTTGTGACAAAATAAAAAAGGGTCAAAGTTTTTAACAAATTCTTGCCTTTAACTTGGAAGTTTATCATCATTTAAAACTAATATATTTAATGGCACAAGATCACGATGAGAAGTTTGCATCGAAAAAGTTGCAAAAGCTCAGGTGCTTTCATACTCAATCAAATCTGCCACTTTAAAACTTCTCATTAACCACAGAACAAACGAGCATTGTGTTTTTACCATCATTTTGATGCACGTTTTCTGGTCTGTAGAAACAATTATATATATATATATATATATATTTTTTTTTTCTTTCTAGGAATGCCACGAGTGTGAGTGTACATGCATCTCATTCACATTTTGATATAAAAAAGTTCTCCAGATATAAATATTCTTGTGCAAATTGAACCTCTTTTTTTTTTTGTTGGAAAAGCTTCCTTAAGCACACAGAGATCACTTGCATTTTTATGAGTGGAAAAGCAGCATTTGGGTCAATACAACCGGTCAGATATCATGCAGGTGAAAAGTTCATGTTATCTTCATATACTGTATGTCCGTTCAATGAAATAATTCAGTTATAAACAGATATGAGAGGCATACAAGCTCCACAAAGGACTCTTAATTAATGATAAGGAAGGGTTACAGAGAAGAATAACAGCGGTCATTTAAATATTTCTGTTCCATTAGAACAGAAATGATAACGGAACATTTATATAAACCGTAGAGTTGAATCTCAGTTGGGAAAGCCAAAGATTTTATGTGTTACGGTGACGTGCGCAGAATGAAGGTGTGAAATCGCGTTTAGTAAGTAGATTTCAATTGCACACTCATAAGTTTGTTCTTAAAAAACAGCGCCATCTGTTGAATTTTAAGATGAACTCATGATTCATTTATTTATTTTTATGATGCAGGTGTTTTTCATTTTGAAGTAGCATACAGTATCCTTTCTTCTCGTGGGCCGATGGCGACAAAACAATGCCTATATGTTACCTTTAGCTCGGCCAACTACACCTGCCAAAACCCCATTAAAATTAGTTCAGTAGTTTTTAGGTAAAACCTGCACAAACAAGCAGACAAACAGACAGACAAAAATTCCCCCACAAAAAAAACATGATGTGTTATATTACTCATCTTACATCTCCCCCAAATAATTTTCTTGAAAATATCTTCAATATACAGACACGCCAACTTTACAGTATATATACATACAGGGCTTGGATAATGAAACTGAAACACTGGCCAATTTAGTGTTGGAGGTTTCATGGATAAATGTGACCAGCCTGGTGGCCGATCTTCACTGATTGCACGTTCCACCAGTAAGAGCAGAGTGTGAAGGTTTAATTAGCAGAGTAACAGCACCGTTTTGCTTAAAATATTGCAATGCACACAACATTATGGGTGACGTATCAGAGTTCAAAAGAGGACAAATTGTTGGTGTGCATCCCTCTGGCGCATCTGTGACCAAGACAGCAAGTCTTAGCGATGTATTAAGAGCCACGGTATCCAGGGTAATGTCAGCATACCACCAGGAAGGACGAACCACATCCAACAGGAGTAACTGTGGACGCAAGAGGAAGCTGTCTGAAAGGGATGTCCGGGTGCTAACCAGGATTGTATTAAAAAACCCTAAAACCACAGCTGCCCAACTCACTGCAGAATTAAATGCGCACCTCAACTCTCTTGTTTCCACCAAAACTGTTCGTCGGGAGCACCACAGGGTCAATGTACATGGCCGGGCTGCTATAGCCAAACCTTTGGTCACTCGTGCCAATGCCAAACATCGGTTTCAATGGTGCCAGCAGTGAAAATCTTGTGCTGTGGACAATGTGAAACATGTATTGTTCTCTGATGAGTCCACCTTCACTGTCTTTCTCACATCCGGGAGAGTTACGGTGTGGAGAAGCCCCAAAGAAGCAACTGTACCACCCAGACTGTTTCATGCCCAGAGTGAAGCATGTGGGTGGATCAGTGATGGTTTGGTCTGTAATATCATGGCATTACCTAGACCCAAAACTTGTGCTAGATGGGCGCATCACTGCCAAGGACTACCGAACCATTCTGGAGGACCATGTGCACCCAATGGTTCAAACATTGTATCCTGAAGGCGGTGCCGCATATAAGGATGATAACGCACCAATACACACAGCAAGACTGGTGACAGAGTGGTTTGATGAACATGAAAGTGAAGTTGAACATCTCCCACGGCCTACACAGTCACCAGATCTAAATAATACTGAGCCACTTTGGGGTGTTTTGGAGGAGCGGGTCAGGAAACGTTTTCCTCCACCAGCAACACGTAGTGACCTGGCCACTATTCTGCAAGAAGAACGGCTCAAAATCCCTCTGGCCACTGTACTGTTATTTCCAAGACGAATTGATGCTGTATTGGCCGCAGAAAGAGGCCCTACACCATACTAATGAATTATTGTGGTCTAAAACCAGGCGTTTCAGCTTCATTCTCCAACCCCTGTACATACATACATACCTTGCTGTATGTGTAATCGATTGCATTACACGCCATGCTGAAAGTGATTTCCATTTTTAGCCAGTCACAGTATCTGAACCTTTTCTTCAGAGATCTCGTAGGCGAAGTTGCCTTTCACCAATTGTATCCTGCTCCATTTTCGGATGGCCTCCGCCATGAGAAGGCAACAATGATTCTGCTGTTTCCAGATTCCATACCAACCTCAGAATAAATAATAAATACATTTGCACTGATATCGCTTAAATAAATTGGTGACCCAATAGGTTCGCACTATGAAGGCACACTGCTTTTTATCACCATCCTGATGAGAAGTCGAATGAATGAGTGTGAAAAGTGGTGAAAAGGGGTATATATATATATATATAATTTATTATTATTATTATTATTATTATTACAGTCTTGCAGGGGCTGTGTTCTTTCTCTCGCTTTTATAAAAAAAAAAAATAAACCTATCCTAAAAACAAACTAAACTATATAGTTTGAAACTATATAATCTGGCATATAACCTATATAATCCTATACTATTCAAATTTTTAAAAAATCATGTAATGAAATCTTCATCTCCAGTTATTCTGAACCTCGTCATCTCCGCTTATTCTTATTAATCACAGTACATAACAGCACACACACCCCAACCCCTAACCCCGAGTGTTTTACCCCTTAATTATTTTATATAAATAAAAAAAACACGAGCGTTTCACATTCATTAATTTCATTTGCAAATGCGGAGCATGTCAGTGATATCCAGGAAGCCCATGTAATCAGGTCATCACATTAAACAAACACACACACTATCAAGGCTGACGGTGAGATAACGTCTAGCTATTTGAAGTTTATCCTACAGCAAGTGCTCAAAATGTTTAAGGATTCTTTGTGCACACACGTTCCCCTGTAGATTTAAGCAGCATATGAAGTGATGCACACAACTGGTGTCTTTTCTATTCGAAAGTAAAACGATGTAAATGAAATGGATGAGATTTCGTGCATTTAGGAATTATAAAAAGGGTAGGGACTGTGAGATGAATTGAAATGATGAGGAAATGGAATAGCAACAGCCTTCGATGGAAAGAGAAAAGGTGTAAAAATGCTGCATAATTAAAAAAAAAAAAAAAAAAGATGCAAAACTCTCTGAGATTATTACACTATATTTAGCAATACTACTCAGATTTCCAGTGCTTTGGATGAGCAGCAACACTTTTTTATTCTGGTTTTGTCACACAGTCGCTGCAACCTGAACCTACGCAGTGGGAAAGAGGCCACTATACAGTACTCACTTCTGCTTTACCTGATTACTACTTGCTGAAAAAAAGTAAGCACAGCATTTTTTTTTCTTCAGTGTGTGTGTGTGTGTGTGTGTGTGTGTGTGTGTGTGTGTGTGTGTGTGTGTGTGTGTGTGTGTGTTTACAGCTCCTTTCCCCTCTCCTGGCTCACTTACACCCACGCACACCTCCACGAAGCCAGAGCCGAGCCTACACTCTATGTTTCTTACTCGTTATGGATGTTGGACTGTGTTTCCTGGGATTTAGAGCGGCTCAGACTGGGGGATGTTTATTTTGTACAGAGTTTTTATAGTTGATTGGAATATAAAGGCGAACATTAAACTGATGAGCCTGATGTAAACAGAGCACTATTTGCAGGCTTCTATTCCCACTGCTAAGAAATAAGTGCAAGGAATAAATTCCAATTTAGTAAAAAACGCATTATAAGTGGGAGCAATCCACTAGTGCCATGTAAATGTACCACTTAATTACTGACAAATGAAAGGAAAAGACGACGAAGTGTCGGAATAAGTATCTTAATGTTGGACAAGTCGTTTGATCTTCAAGACAAACAGGACTCAAAAATATGGCCTTAAATCGGACAACTTTTATCAAAACCAAAGAAAAATCACTTGGTGTTAAAGAATTCTTTTGGTCGTCCTTCCAAACTGGGGCTTGCGTAATGGAGGAGAGAGTCACTGCAAAAAGCGTCTCTCCAAACCGGCATGATGCATCCAAGGAGGTTGATTCAACTTGGCAGCTCTCATCTTGCTAATCCATCCTTATCACAGTCTTGTCAGTTACAGCTTCATTGGATGTCCTGACACGTCCATGCTCTGGGAAACAAGGAAACAAACTTGACGTCAACGAGTCTTCTGGAGCATGATACAGTCACTGGATTATAAAAGTCATTTGCCGTCTAGATATCTTGCACCCTGGTCACCTCAGCTGGCATTTAGAAGTGTAGAAAAACCGCAGTCGCCATATGGTAACAACCATCCTATGGTGGTCAGCAGGGAGATTCTGGGACCTTTAAAAAAAAAAAAAAACTAATATACTCAGCTTGAACCTTGGCGAAGCTAAGCTTTGTCAGTTACTATAGTGTTTTTGGGGCCCCCTGTCACTTGGAATTGTCCCCCATGTTGTTTCTAACCACTCTTTATGGTGCCAGTGTTGGTTTGAGTTGGTAGTTCCTCATCAGTCAGAGTGACATTAACTAATCATGGCTAGCTTTATAGGTCTTGAAGAAATCATGTGCTACATCTTACTGCTTGGTAGCTATCGGCCGCAGTGGGGGAACGAACGCTGGCTAGCGGATTGGAGTTGCTAAATAACCAAAATGGGAATCTGTGCGAATTATTTATAGTGCATTAAAGCATCAAAAGCAAATGACTGGCTGCAGACCAAACCGACAGCACCGACAGTTGTCGGATTCCCTGCAACACCTAAGACCCCCCCCCCCCCCCCACCCTCATCACTTCAGTTCTTCCACGTAGGAAGCATTATCGGTTTTAACTCTTGTAACGACCTCTTTTCTGTGAAACGCCGAACCACTTTGGCTCATCAGAATTCCGATGAATTTTCTTTGATGTCAGGGTTACCCACTCGAGTCAAGGATTCATCCATGCGCCACTTCAAGGGCATTTCCTCGCCACTACTCCTTGGGCTTTCTTGGGCTTTCTCGAGCTTTCGGATTTCTGTTAAGCCTTTGATGTATGTTTTTGAAATGGAATTTATTGATCATTTTGAAAGCTGCTGTGCGCTTCTTATTGTGTTTCTACATTATTGCATTACATGGAGTTAGTGTCCAGCTCAAGAGTGACATCAACATTTGTTTGTCATTCCAGTCTGGCGTAGAACCAACATCTAATAGATTATACATGATTTATGGCCAAGAGAATGCAGTTTTATCTCACAAAAAAAAAAAAATTGAAGTATTCTACCTAAAAAAAAAAAAAGGCATCAACTTATAACATTGCTCCTAGCCATAACCATTCGAAAGAAACACATTTACAATCCTGGGACCTTGTTATGTCGACTGGTTGCCATTTGATCCTGTATATTTCTGCACACCGAGGAGCCACACAGGGTCAATTTGGAGTGAATGACAGGGCATGTTCCTTTTTCCTTCCAGTTAAAAAGGAAAAAAAGGAAGAGGAGTTTGGAGAGCAACTCGGAGAATAACCTACCTTTAAAAGAAAAAAAACTGTTTTTATGTAAGGTATTATGTAAAAATGCAATCAAATGAATCTGCATTTAAATTTGGAGCGGAATAATATTTAGATTCTAAAAAAATAAATAAACAAAAAATTCATTAACTTGAGATAAATTAAAGACACTTGGTGGGAAGAAGGCTTTACTTCTGTTTACTTCTGTTCACTTCAAACTTCCTGGTAGACACCTGTATTGACTTTGAACTTGATCAAACCCAGTTGACCGACACCTGCAGACAACACGGCACCCCAAATCATCAGTGACTGTGGAAACTTCACGCTGAACTTCAACTTGCATTCTGTGCCTTCCACACTCTGAGACCTCGATTTCCAAATGAAATGAAAAATGTACTTTCATTTGAAAAGAAGACTTTGGACCATTTAGCCCAGGTGAAAGTCTTCTGAAAGTTGTATTGATGTTAGGATACAGCTGTAGCACTTTTCCTGAAGATGTATGCGTGTGGTGGTGCTTGACGCACCAACTCCAGCCTCGAAGTTCTTGAATCAGCTTCGCTTGACAAGCTTCTTCAGGCTCCGGTCATCCCTGTTGCCTGAGCACCTTTTTACTGTTACACTTCTAGTTTTGAGGTACTGGAATTTTTATTTTCATGTAAGCCATAATCATCAAAATGAAAACAGAAAAGGCTTGATTTAAAAAATATATATATATTAAATTTATTAATTCCAGTGTACCAGTTAACATGGTTTATATACTGTATATGGTCTTAATCCATAAGGTTTAATATGATGTTGGGCCACCCTTTGCAGCTATAACAGTTTTAACTCATGGTGGAACTGGGGAGGGGTTGTTTTTCAGGAGTTGGTCTCGACCGCTTTCTTCAAGTGAAAGGAACTCTTAATGCTTCAGCATACCAAGACATTTTTTGCTTTGCAATTTCATGCTTTTTCATTCTGCAGTTTGGGGATGGTTCCTTCCTGTTCCAACATGACGGCGCACCAGTGCACAAAGCAAGGTCTATAAAGACATGGATGTGCGAGAACTTGACTGGCCTGCACCTCAACCTGATGGAACATCTTTGGGATTAATTTCGACCAGGCCTTCTCGTCCAACATCAGTGTGTGACCTCACAAATGCACTTCTGGAAGAATGGTCAAAAGTTCCCATAAAAACACTCCTAAACCTTGTGGAAAGCCTTCCCAGAAAAGTTGAAGCTGTTATAGCTGCGAAGAGGGCGGGGCCCACATCATATTAAACCCTATGGATTAAGAAGTGGATGTTTCTCAAGTTCAAATGCATGTGAAGGCAGGCGAGTGAATTTTTTCGGCAATATAGTGTTTTTTAAATATAAATAAATAAATAAATAAATAAATATACTTAAGTATGCTCCTTCCAGTTATTTGCAATGCACGCAACATCACTGGGACACAAACTGCCTGAAATAACTATGTAGAATAAATTTCCTTAAATTTATATATATTTTTAAAGAATGCTTTGTAACCAATCAGCCTTAAAAATCCCAAGGTGACCGTTTCGTTAGAAATTTTTCGATTTTAGCTACATCTCATGAGAGCCCCTGAGAGATGGGGAAATCCACTTCATTATGGCAAAGTGTTGCACTTGTTTTGGGAATATTTTTTATAATACTGGGAATATCTACTGACCGCCTAGGATTTTCTCAAATGGCATTTTCTGAATTCAGCTCCTGCACTGTTTGTAATAGAAGCTCTCTCTAGTGCGCACAGTGGTAAGAGGTAATATGTTACAGAAACATAAATATTGCAGTACAGTAACTGCCCTGATACGTGCATTATATTTTCAAATTCCACATTGATATAATTTTCGGGAGACGTTAAATATTCATCCGAGAGTTGTTGAATGCCTAAAAAATTTACGACGTGGGAAATTTTCAAAAAAATAAACACTAAGCGTAAAATGTCATCCAGTTTAGGGTTAGGAATATTTACAGACGGGTTACATTCCGCTGTAGGGCTGTGTAGATCATTTGATGATAAACAGGAGAGCGTCACTGCACACAGTGATTCTTGCCGACGCGTCGTGCAGGCGCGGTGCGGCGAAATCAATAAGCCCCTAACCTCCAAATGAGCAGAACCTGTTGTGGAGCTCATTCATCACTCACACATTCTTAATGAACCGCTCGAACCAGTAAAGGCGCCTTGCAGGGCGGTAAGTACACACAGGCGGGAGGTGAAGAATGAGCAACGAATGAATTAGGCGTAGCACCTCTGCGTCCTACTCCATTCCGCTTCAGCTCCACATTTGAGCATTAATCACTTCCGAGGATGACTCCTATGTATTTTTTTTACCCGTACGCCTCGGTACGCTTTAAAGCAACTTGACGCGATCCGTTATCGTGCCGATCCTTTGAGGAAGTGCACAAGTCAATTACTCGGTTTAGATTTCTTTTTTCGGTTTAGAAAAAAACAAGGGAAGTGAGGATATAAACAAGGAATATGGTGTTCAGCGCCAGTATGGCTCATGACTGTCAAAGAAGCCCACATTTGATTAATGGCCGATGCATTATTAAAACGATCTTCCCTTGGTGGAAGATACAGGCGATTGAAAGAACCTTTTTTCTTAACAAGAAAAATCCAAAACAATCTGTGGTTTCAGCTGAATGTCCTGCTCTGACCCTTAGCTAACGCACCAATGGAGAAAAACAGTCACAGCTGTTTGCTCAAAGATGCATGATTCCAACCCGTGTCCACTGCTGATCTGCCATCTCTTGGCAGCTGCCCTGTCTCTTGGCACGGAGTCAATGTGGCATCACTTGTGTGTGTGTGCGCGCGTGTGTGTGTGTGCTGGGGAGGTTTGCATGGCAATGAAAGCACTAGAAATATCTTTTTTGAAAGTTGAACACTGTATTTTCACTTTGGTTAACATTCAGCTGCTGATAGTGATGCCAGCAGGATTTAGCCCTCGCCTCATGTCTTCAGTATATCTCTGAAGAAAACAGTGCAGTGGTGCTTTAATCCTTTATTCTGTCAACCTCCTCGGTATCTGCTCGAATAGATTGCACCCAGAGCTTCAGCTAACACGCACTGGGAGCAACGGACACATGCTACAGTAATCATGCATGTCTCGTCGGATCGCCTACAGCCGCAGTGCATCCTGGGTCTACGAGTCCGGCATTTGCATTAGCATCTCTACTCGTTTCTCGGTAATATGATCGTTGGAAAATGGAAGCAACAGCAAATCAAGACAGTTATCCCTTACTTTAAAAAAAAATGTCCCTAATAAAAAAACAGCAAAAACAGTGCTGTGAAAAAGTATTTGCCCCCCCCCCCTTTTTTTTTCTTTTGCATACTTGTCACATTTTAAAATGATCGAGATCATCCAACAAATTTTAATATTACACAAAGATAACCCGAGTAATTACAAAATGCAGTTTTTACATGATGATTTCATTTATTAAGAGAAAAAAAAAGAGCTGTCCAAACCTACCTGGCCCTACGTGAAAAAAGTACATTTTGCTTCCCCCACCTGGCTTAAATCACAAATGAACTGTGATTTTTGAAAACCTGAGTTCAATTTTACTTGCCCCACTCAGGCCTGATTACAGCCAGACCTGTTGAATCAAGAAATCACTTAAATAGAGGCTGTCTGACAAAGTGAAGCACGCTAAAAGATCTCAGCAACAAAGTAAGACATCATTCCGCAATCTAAAGAAATTCAAGAAGAGACGAGAAACTAAGGATTTGACATGGATCAATCTGGAGAGGGTTACTGCATTTTGTACTTACTCTAGTTATCTTTATGTAATATTAACATTTGTATGATGATCGGAATTATTAAATGTGCAAAATATGCAAAGAAATTTCAAATCATGGCACTGTAAGCGCAATTGCAATGTAACAACGCAAAGGTCGAGAATCACTGCTCACAAATATTTCAACTTAAACCTTCGTTTTTTTTTCTATTTGAGCAAAACAGATGAGCTACACTACATTGGTGTAATTTGCAAGTGCAGTAAATACACTGATAAACAACATTAATGTATTCATAACAGAGCTGCACAGAGTAGGCAGAGGTCACATGGAGAGGCCAAGGGTCCGAGTTTGGAAGCCTCTCGAGAGATTATTTTTCAGAGCTCATCAGCAGGGGACTAAGCACTGGACCAAACTGTGCTGTAGGAAAAAAAAAATGTATATGTATTGTTGCAGAGCCAGTGAATGTACAAAAAACAAGATAGAATGTAGGTCATCATATATGTAAATTATTAAGACAAAAAAAGGAGCGTGAACTATAGAGTTCAAAAAGGGTTGTATGGGAATTTAATGGGCAGATTTGCATGCGTTTCAACATTGATTTCAGTGACATCATTTTCAGAATTTTTGCCTGTACACCTACATAACAGATTTAAAAAGACTTTTACATTGACTTTCAGCGTTAATTCATTATTACAGACATTTTTATTCACAAAGTCTCTCCATTTTCACGGGCTAAAACGAAATCAGACAACTTTCTCATAAGCAGTTTGAAGGACGGCTATGGCCTGTTTCTTAGACAAATTAAGGAGATACCCTGTGTCGAGCTGAAGTTTGCATTTGGTAGTTGTATATGCGAATACGTAATACGCAGTTCACAAGAGGTATCTAGAAAGATCAGTCAGCAAAATGGAAAAGAAAAGCCCTGACCTATCAGAGAAAGTTTAGGCGTTGCCATCAGTGTTGGGGGACGTTACTTTTTAAAGTAACTAATTCCATTACAAAATTACGGTCTTCAAAAAGTAATCCGTTACATTACTGCGTTACTTTCTGCTAAAAGTAACTAGTTCGAGTAATTTTCCATTGCAGAAAATGAAAATTCCTTTGTGCTTCCTCATGCATGTTGTTTTAGTCAAGACCTTTATAATTATTCTACCATCATCACTCAGCCAAGTTTGGCCCATAATCTGTTAACTACTAATAACCATATTTCACCTACGCGGTTTCGCGCGGTGGCCGTAAGCATGGTTCATCATAATTCACCGCGAGGTTTCCATCTTTCCACGTGTCGGTCCTCACGTAGTCAAACCGCATAGGTGAGATAGGGGTATAACAGCAGGAATACCAGAGGGGGGGGCGGGGCTTGTAAGACGCCTTTCTCACACACACACACACACACACACACACACACACACTAACCCTGCGTTCACACCGAACGCGGCGAGAGCGTCACAGTTCGTTCTCGCCGCCCTGCCGCCGACGCCTGTCGCCGCTGTTCGCCGCTGTTGGCCGCTCTGACGTAGACCGAACGCCTTTCTTGTATTTAAACCAGCCGCAAAACAATCAAGCTTGTTGATCTTATGGAGACTGACCAAAATGTGGAAGATAACAAGAAATTGATTCATGGAAAGAACTGTATTGTAGAAATAAACAAATTATAAGCCATTCGTATGGTGTGGTTTCTGTTCATTGTGAATTGCTAGTCTAATTTAATAAATATATTTTTTTATTATATTATTTTTCTTATTATTATAACATTATAATCACTTACTAGACTTTGTTTTTAATTAAAATAACATAATTAATAAACACCCGCTATCGCAATAATCAACCTCTCCTCCATTTTGCTTGGGAACTAATGTCGCCGGAACAAAAGTTACAGGACTGCATCCCGCGGAATCCTCCCAAGCGGAGGACCTCCATTTTAATTGGTTGCCGCTCAACCGCGTCATAGCTCATTACCCTAAAGTTGAGCTGATTTCAACTCCATTCGCCGCTCTCGCCGTCGGCTCCCATTGAAAATGAATGACTTCCGGCGTCTTTGGCGCTCTCGCCGCGTTCGGTGTGAACGCAGGGTAATGGATTGGGAATGACGGCTGTCTGGCTCACGGATTACATAAATTGTCTGAATAACGGATTACAGATTTGAAAATGTAACTAAGTAACTGAGTACTTGAATGGCGGCGCTAATGCGTTAGATTACTCGTTACATCAAAAAAGTAATCCGAGTACTCAACTCCAATACCGGTTGCCATATCAACTACTTTGGTACGTTCTTTAAAAGAAACAGTTAAGTCACACTAAAAGGCCTGGCAACAAAGCACAAAGGCAACTACAGTAAAAAATCACTGGTAACAATTAAGTACAGAAAGTTTAGAGTTGCTTAAAAAAAAAAAAAGCCCAGTTCCTGTGCAATGTTTACTTATATAAGAATAATTGGAAGACAAGAATACAGAGAAGAAAATGAAGGATTTGTGTTTTAAAGCATTCCACTTTATCTTTCAACCATGGTAGTGGCACTGTAATGGCATGAGTGTGTATGACTGACAATGGAACTTAGTCGCTGTTTTCCATTGATGATGCGACTGCTGATAGAAGTAGCTGCACGAATACTGAAGTCTATAGAGTTCCACATTCTGCTCAGATTCAGTCAAATGCCGCAAAAACAGACGAGACACCGCTTCACAGTACAGATGG
>JAAGKR010003164.1:46273-79123 GCA_011419295.1 Clarias macrocephalus
CCCCCCCCCCCCCCCCCCCCATCTCTCTGCTCATTTTAATTACTGACAACAAACAGCATAGATGTTTCCTAATAAGATGCAGTCAGTGCGGGGCTCATTATGTTCATGAAGACGGAGCGTGAAGAGATAGCTTTCATAGGAAGAACGTTGCTCGTGCATGCGGGGGAAGTGCTACCGACTAGGCCACGCGCCAATCCATGTTGAAAAAAAAAGTCAGAAACTATTCAAAGCAACCCTTTAGACGCCAGCTGAGACGCCATTGATAACCAATACCTGCTGGTTACACACAATGCAACTGGTGTTATTACAAATAAATAACAATGCTCTGTGATGTTATGAATATTAAAATGTATGTCTAATTGTATTAAATTCATGCAAAATCTATGCTGTAACCTTTTAAATGGAAATATTTCATAATCTGTAGTTAGCTTTGAATCTCTTGAAGGTCAGCACTATAGAAACTCCAAGGTGTCAAATTGGTGTCAACAGCTTAAGAGAAACGATTGTTTTGTTGTTGTTGTTTTTTTTGTTTCGTGTACCGGAAGTCTTCATTGAATCAGCCTTTGAAGGACACACTAGCACGTCAACACGTTGGTTCAAAGTAAATGCCTAGCGTCATTTATAGGAGAGCTATTAGCCGTAACAGAATTATTTTTCCATCTATTGAGTATCGAGTGCGCAGCTCAAAAAGCTGACACGACTTGATTTCCTGAACGGCTAAACTGACTAAATTGATTCTGAGAGGCCGTCAGCTTGAAGGGTTTTTTTTTTTTTTTTTTTTTTTTGGCGCTCCATTCTTAGTTAATGGTTTCCACGTATCTTGATCGCAGCGTTAATAAGAAACCTAATCCAAAGGTCAGGTTGAGGCTCGTGTGCGATCTGTCATTCAGATTTATTTTGTGAGAAGAAAGTAGTGGAACTGTGGTTTACATTCTCCGGTTTTGGCTCAGGAAGTGTGGATGTGCGCCAAGGATTTATGAACTGGTCCCATTAAGGGTATCCATAACTGAGTGCAGTGGCTTGAGAGAAGCTTAATCAACAATCCTGATTTCAGTAAGGGCGTATTCATTTCAGTTAAAAATGAATTGCATCTGACTCAAAAATTATGTACTATATTAATAATAATAACAAAATTCCATTCAATTGTCTATTATTCAAGGGTAAGTAGAAAATATCTGCACTCTGACTGTAGAATTTACTTTAATTACCCCATTTTTTGACATAATCTCCTTGCTTTTCAATGCACTTTGTTCATCTGTCAACAAGCTTTTGTATTCTCTCAATAAAAAATGTTTTCGGCTGAGCTGCGAGTCACGAATGCACCGCTGTTTTCATTTCTTCATCAGAAGTGACTCTTCATCCTTGTAGTGCTGCTTTCAGGGGACCGAACAGGTGAAAGTCTGATGGCGCGAGATCAGGACTATCAGGAGGATGCTTTACTGTAACTCCTCAAAACTACATTTTTGCAGTGTGTAGGCAAAAGTGCATCGCCATGCAAGATGACGACGCCCACTGCGTTTAATCCGAAGTTAAGGCTTCAGCTCTCCAATAAGCGTCGCAGGATAACGAGCACTGTTGATTGCTGAACCTTTTTCCTGATGATGTTACAATACCGGCCCTTGAGGATCCCAGAAAACCGTAAAAGCATCTACAAGAATCTTTCCAACTGATGGTTGACTTTTGAATTTCTTTTCTCGGTCCACAATTGAGGATGTTCCCGTTTACTCTCAGGCTCGTCTTGATGAATCAAAGTCACGTCACAAGAAACTTTCACCTTCCTTAGTACCGCAACAAATTTGGTTTGAATGATATTCAAACACTTTCTCCATACTGCGCAGAAAGTCTCCGGTGAATAATATATAATATACCAGGTATATCCTCAGACCCTAAATAAGACACTTTCAAGGATATTTGCACCGCCCCCTACGGTTAGCACTGTCGCCTTGCACCTCCAGTGTCTGGGTTCGATTCCTGTCTCTGTGTGCATGGAGTTTGCATGTTCTCTCTGTGCTTGGTGGGTTTCCTCTGGGTACTTCGGTTTCCTCCCACAGTGCAAAGACATGTAGGTTAGGTTCATTGGCGTTCCCAAATTGCCCGTAGTGTGTATGTGTGTGTGTGCTCTGCAATGGATTGGCACCCTGTCCAGGGTGTATCCTGCCATGTGCCCTAAGTCACCTGGGATAGGCTCCAGGCCCCCCCGCGACCCTGAATACAGGATTGAGCGGTATAGATGATGAGTGAGTGAGACCATAAAACATGAATCACTGCACATTGCTTTTCTGTGTGGGGCGTCCATCTTCGCTTGCGCCGCAGTTACAAATGAACTGATGTAACACGTTCACACCTGCACAGCAGTGACTGGGGAGACGGAACAGGAGTTTTAAAATAACCGGAGTGCCGATCATTTTTGACTCTTGTATACTTTTATTCCACATGCACTATCGAATTAAATGACAGAAATTCTAATATGTTATCGTTTCGATAGTAACAATCTACATTGGGACTTGTATGGGGGACATGGTACATAAGAACCAAGCTGCTGACATGGTGACGTTTTCTTGGAATAGATGTTTGAAAGGGAGACGTCTCCGATGTCCGATGTGCAGTTTTTCAGGAAAACAAAAAAAGAAAGACAGAGAGAGAAAAGCTGGTGAGAGATCACAAACGTAACCTGTAACATTAAACATACATACTGTAACTGGGTTACTTACCTTTTTAAATTGAAGGTGAATAAATGTGCACAATATTATGAATATTATTAATGTTAACGTTAAGTAACCACAGGAAGTTGATCGAATCGTTGATCCAAATCCTGACAGCCGATCCATTTGCGCCTGTAGTTATCACAGGTGTGGCACAGTGCACGCAAAACGGGCGAACATGGCTTACTCACCCCTCACTTCATTTCGTGCAGTGCCGAATTCATGTCGAGTAATGAACCATCAACACGGCCTAGTCACACTCCCCCCCGGCTTAAAGTGTGCAGCGTGTCAGGGAGGAGCCGGAGCTTCTTCGAACAAACATCGTTTTTGTGACGGAAACGTCTTCGGCGACGGCCCGAACAAACGGAGCGTGCGCCGTTCTGCCTCTGTTGTGGAAGATGCTTATTTAGTTATGACAGGTAGGTGCGACAGCTTTACTGCGAGACGTTATCATGCCTGCGACAACAGCTGAGGGAAAAAAAAATGTTTCTTTCTTTTTTATTTTTTCCTCCCAGCTCACAAAATCCACAATATCGTTTTCTGAGCGGGAAGCGTCGTCTGGACAGGCGGGAAAATCTCGCAGTTCAACACTGCCCTCTGATGGAGTGAAGCATAAATATATATAGAGAAAAAAAAAACAAAGGCAAGACTGGTAAACAGGGGAGGAATGCCACGTGTCAGAAGCGCTTACTGTCTCAACATCCTCCCAGGAATCCTAAAAGCAGAAGATAAACAGTGGGCGTGTCCGGAACAGGAAGACGCAACGTACAGGATGCGTACATTCGAAATAATTAGATGAATCGTCTCTTGCTCTCCTTGGCTCAGCCAATCCATATTAGAGCCGTAATTTAACTTGCCTTCGACAGTTATAGTCTTAATGCTCTGTTTATTGTCCCTTTAAGAATGAAACAGATGCGATCTGAAAGGCTTTTTAGGGTAATAGATGCAGCTGCGTGGATTGTAACACAAGGTGAAGTGATGGAAGGACTTGTATATATATATTTATATACAGTTAAGCTTAGATATCACTAATACCATATTTTTTGAATGTGCAGAAAAAAATCCACCTTTACATTCTTTTAAGTGAATATGCATTGCAAAGGTTTTTCAGAAACATACTGCATGATCGAATATTTATTGCTATAGCGTAATATATATTTATATAGACAAAGAAGGAGAGAAAAAGATGTTTGCATATATTTTATTCTCCCTAATGCTTTCCACAGAATGATGAATGCGAACGAAGACAAGGCGAGCAGCACCACGTGTAGCCGTCTCGGACAGACGAGCGTCACCAGCTGTGGCAAGTAATGGAACTTGCACGGCATTGTGGGAATTCTGCACTCGCAATCATTTCCCTATAAGTAACCTGGTAATAGTTTCTCTGAATGAGGAGTCTATTAGATGTTTTTTTTTTCCAGTCTAAACTTCACTGCATTCGAAAGTTGTAGTTTAGCGAAGAGGGTGAAAGATTGTCGGGGGACATTTATTATTATTATTATTATTATTATAAACATAAATCGTCCGTACAAAACATTTCCCTTGTGCTTTCAAATATCCGTCGTCACAGGAGCAAGAAAGCAAGAAATTTCGAAAAAAAGCATGAATTAAAAATAGTCGCAATTTGTAACACTTTAATTTTGTAATACAATTAGTACAATACTAGTAAAAACTATTTGCATTGATTTGCAATAATTACATGGTACATTTGTTAATACGACTCCGAGCGATTGCCGCTGCTTCATTTTTAAAACATCCTTGCCCGGGTGGTTAATACGAAGACATCCGTTATAGAGAGGTTAGAAGAGGTGCCGGAATGTAAGTATGAACTGTAGTAGTATCGGAACAGAAGCCATGCTGGGAACGAAGCTTTATTGGTTTTTCTACACGTGGCTTTAGCACCGCGTAAGCTAAAAGTGCTACGGAAAGAAATTGCATGTTCGAACCCGAATCATAGCTGCCTCTCTCTCGTACGGTGTGACAAAAGCGACGCGGCGGTTCAGAAATCGGAGTACTGGAGCGTCGGCGTCGAAGACATCACCAAGTCAGCTTATATGTACATTCATAGAGACTTCATTCTGTAAAACGGCCCTTCCTTTCTTTTTCGTTTCTCATCTTTAAATAATGTACCGAGTAAGATCTGAGCGTCTGACCGATGGAACAAGATTAATAACAGAAGCCTGTTTTGACCTTTTTTTTTTTTTTATCTATATGAGAATCAATTCTAGCGGATGTCCTCGAAAGATGCGATTACAGGCTTGTTTTGTTTTTTGTTTTTCCCCCCAGTGACGGCATTTTATGTTACACGCCGTTTAACACAAGCATTTCTAGAGGCTCAAAATCTTACTACGGTCGTACACAGTGTCTCTGTATTGTCAAGCATGGTTAGCGATTGTGTCCATTTTTTTTTTCTTTCTTTCTCCCCCACGTGAGGTTTCGCGGGCTACTCGGGCTCACGTGGCCGAGGGGTGTCTCTTTTCAGGCAGTCATCGGTTACGCCCTGCGCTGCCAGCTCTGCCAGGACGTTGTCCAGGTAGTTGGGGTCCGGGTAGCCGTGGCCTGAAACGTTTGACATCATTTCAGTCTTGTGGTGGATCTCGTTCCAGACGACCGTGTCGGGCTCGCCTGTCGTGTTGGACGTGCCTACCGTGAAGATCAACCGCCGCGTCCACGCCACCTTCAGCAGCTCCAGCACCTGCCGAGGAATTGCGATTGTTAGGAGCAAACAAACACGGGATACATCAGCTGCACGAATCTACAGTCTGGGCTGGAAAGAATTCAGCCTCCGCATTGCTTTTTTTTTTTCCCTACTAATGTGGGTTTTTTTTTTTTTTTGGTTTCACTAAAACATCCAGTTCTCAACCTTCGAATATATGAATCTCTATCGCATTTCCATATCTTGTCCTCGAAGCCTTGGGTGTCTCTTCCACACACCCGTCACCTTTACGCTGCTCTAAACACTGGCCGTTTCCCAGGCCGACTCGCATTATGTGCACGCAATAAACCGTCTCCTCTTGTTGCACCCTGGCTCGTCGGCTGCTGATTTTTCATCACCTAATCCTCTGGTCGATTTCCAGCGCCGCCAGTTCCTGTTAATAAATAAAAGCGAACACTTCCTTACTCCTTAAAGGCTGCGTGTAGTATAATCCAGACCACTGCAATCAAGGCCTATTCATATCCAATTTGCTGAAGAAGAAATATTAGCCAATGCACTCTATAGGCACGAGATGATATGTACTTACTCTCTGCTCCTGAACTGTACGAAAAGCCGTCATTTAAACTGCGATATTAAGATAATACACGATATTAACGCACCATGTTATTTGCAACAGCAAATTGTTTATTGTTTATATCGCTGAAAATTTGGTTTAGGAAGGACATTCTGACTTTTTTTTTTTTTTCAACCATGACCTCGTTCACACACTTTTTGGTCTTTTGTCTTTCACATTCCTCTACACATAGAGGACGGGCTGCCGAGGTATAACTGCACACACTTTTTAAAAACCTGTTCGGGATAATGATGCCATCAGTTTCCTCTCGCGCTTAAGATTTGACATCATTTCTTGGTTTAACAACATATAGCCAATACCCGCTCAAACGATCTCACTTTTTTTTTCCTATGGGTCTACGTCCCTTTTCTAAAGTCTTTATCGCTCCCTCTTCCTACAAGCCTAGAGGAACTCGAGCAGAGAATCACTGAGGTGCTGTAATATGGTAAATTTGGCTTTAAATATGGCTTTGTGAAATCGGTTATACGATCTATATCCGTTTGAATTTTGATACATAAATCTTTATTGATCGATAGTTATATTCCAAATGAATATTTAAACATTTTTGGGACACCCTGTATACGGAGGTGAGTGAATAAGAAGGGCGTATTGACGGTCGCACTTGCTCTGCAGAGAAACAGTTTCACGCTGTGATTGAAAGCATCTTTAAAAAAAAAATTTTTTTTTAAGGCATCCGTGCAGCACCATGGCATTGATCAATGCCCGATTTTAAAATAAAGGAAGTCCTGCCGGTGTGTGTCGATGGAGGACACTGCAGACTTCAAAGTGTGCGTTTGGAGTTTCTGTGTGCATTGTACTGCTTAAACAGACCAACCTTAAACAATCATTAAAAACGAATGATCTTAAGAATCTGTTTCATTTTGTATTACTTAAAAAAAAAATAAAAAAAAATCACAGTCACAATCCTGATCTCTATATATCTATTTATTAAAACATATTATTGCTCGCCCTATCATCCGGAGATTGCGAGTTCGATTCCCGGGTGATGCTGTAACCTCTCGCAGCCGGAGGTCTAGAGAGAGCTGATTGGCCGAGCTCTCTCAGAGGGGAGGGATGAGAGGTACTTAGTGCTCCCACATTAATCACGGCTCTACAGCCAATCAGGGGCGTCTGTGAGCTCACGCGAGCGGATGGAGCGGATAGCGCCGTCCTCCGAGTGTGTTACTCCGCCCCCGACGGTGCGTGAGTGAGCGGTTTGAAAAGATGCGGTCGGCTGATTGGCTATCACGTGATAGTCTTCGGACCTTCCGACTGAGTGCTAGTAGTAGCCTTAATGTGGAGCCCCCTAGTGACGGGGAGGAATTGGACACGACTTAATTAGGAAGAAAATCGGGGGAAAATGTAAAAAAAAAAAAAAAAAAACATATTAATGGCCGACCAAAAAGTGTTTAAACGTCTTCCTTTACACATACAGGTAGGCTGGAAGGAGGGTTAATGTGAAATTAAAAGATTCATCAAATATTGTGTTAAAGATCCTATAAGTATTCGTTGTCTGTTGTATGTATTAGAGCACTTTTGTGTCGGCAGGTAACGCCGGGCCGTTCCTCTGGATACCACACCTGTGGGAAACACTGCAGTGTGATTAAAACTCTTGGATACCTTTCGGCCCTTGTCGTTGTCAGGCAGGAAGCAGAAGCGTGGAAAACCTCGACAGGTGTAAGGCTGGCCGGGATTCGGGTGCTCGGTTCCCTGAGGACAGAAACACAAATCCCTTGATGTGAATTAAAGCGTCTGGATCGTCTGAAGGTATCATTAGGAAAAGGGTATGAGTCAGGAGGACTGCTTTGATCAGTCGACGCCCGCGTAAATGAGACGACGAAATGAGAGGGATCTAATAATAATAATAATAATAATAACAACATTCTCACAAGATAAATGTCATGTACTTGTTTGAAGTTGAATAATATAATTTTAGATCTGAGGACCAAATTAACTGTGCTGCATACATGTGTGTGTGTGTGTGTGTGTGTGTGTGTGTGTGTGTGTGTGTGTGTGTGTGTGTGTGTGTGTATGTAATTGGACCTGTATTCCAGGAGGGATGTTGTAGATGATCTGTATAGTGCCGCAGTCCGGGTGGCCAGGGAGCGACTGAGGGATGCTATATATTTCCATCTTGCCCTTTGGTTGGGTGCCGGTCTTTTCACCGTAGATTGTCTTGCAGGAGGGGCACTGCAGACTGCCATCCTTTTACACAACGGAAACAGCAACGTCGGAAAGTTTAAACGTACACCAACACAGCAGCAAAAAATCATTTTACATATCACAAATATTCACACTGCTGTTTTAATGCATCGTCAAACATTCCATTAAAAAAGAAAAGAGGAAAAAAGAAAAACAACAACAATATCAGAGGTATGTATGAATTGCAATATCAGAGGAGTTGAAATGAACACTCATGAACGCGAGTATCATTCAATTTCATCGAATACGCCACGTCATCCCGGGCCGCCCCGGAGCTGTGACACGAGCGCAGTTTTGTGGTTTATCAAAGGGCCGCCGGTGAAAATGAAAGAGATCGAGAGAGATCTGCATGCTTTGTGGTTTATTGTGATGCAGCACATATCCATGATCAATCGTCATCAATATACAGTATATAATCTACGCAAATAAAAGAACGGAGCGCTTTTATTCTGATCAGGACTGTGATCAGTTCTTTGAGTCGATAAATGAGGAAGCAGACGTCGAGTCATGTGCACGCAAAACTGGCTGGATAGAAACTTTTGCACCGCTTGGATATCCGCCTTAAATTTAACCTGCGGCGTGAGTGAAATCAAAATGTTGCATAAAAATTGTTATCTTTTTTTCCTCTTTCATTTTTTTGGTACAGAAAGAAAAGCAGACATGTACAACCTGAAATAATAAAATCACTGACTACAGCTGATCAGCTTATTTTTAGCTTTAACCTCTACAAACTCTCTATCTGTGAACGATCTGCACTTCAGCTAGACAAAAATATATATAGCACAAGGGCATGCACGAGAGCGCTGCCGAGCTCCAGTTGAACAGGAAATAATTATGCTAAAACCCACGGAGTTCACTTGAGACTGTCTTGGCATTAAGGAAATCTTAAAACACACACACAGCTCTGTGTCGTACCTTGTTCCCGTTGTTGTACATGGCCAGCATGCAGAGCATATGTAAAGTGTGTCCACACTTGGTGAACTTGCCCACCGTGCCGGGCTGCAGGGCCTGGCTGCCCCCTTCAGGGCTGTCGTAGCCGGAGGGGCAGGACAGACGCTCCATGCAAATCATGCAGTCCTGAAATGACATCATCATCATCATCATCATCATCACAGGTCCCAGTTTTTCTTCCAGAGGAAGTAAATACAATTGGGCGACAAGGAAGGACCAAGTTACTTAGTATTCCATCTATTTTACGTCACTTAGGGAAACAGTGCGAGGTGATCATAAAGACATCATGACCTCAGTGATCTCGTACCTCGTCAGGGATCGCGCGCACTTCCTCCATGTATTTCTTAATGACCTCTTCTGGTTTCGGGGCCGCTGAGGACACACAACGGAAGCATTTTATACACATCCAAAAGGTGAGCATTCCTTCAATTTGGCTGGAAAAAAAAAATGATTCACAGCTATAGCTAGGCAACAAAAATAAACAAATCAAGAAATAATTCCGATAGTTCCTCTGCGACAACGCGAAAAGTTTAACAGCAAAAAAATAAACATAAGAAATGCTGAGCTGAGACGGTAAGCGGTTTAGCAAAAAAGATGTACTCTGGGAAAGTGCCTCGCTTTCGCTTGCACCACTTCCTGCATGCGCACAACCGGCTCCAAAGGCGATATGATTACTAAAGTCTAATCATCTGATACCACTTTCCCAGAATGATAGTCGAGCTGTAGCGAGGAATTGAAATCGAATCGCGATGAAGCAGCGTTTGAGTTCAGGTTCCCTCGCCCCCACCCCCACCCCGGGGGTCTTAGCGTGCCGAGTTCTGTGCACAAAGTGACGTCGACACAGAAACGGCTTTGTTAGCGGATATTAAAAAGGAAGTGGGTTAGGCTTGCTTGTAAGTGTCAGTCTCGCCTGAACCTCGTCAGGTCTCCCCGCCTGAATGTTTTTTAAAGGGAAAGCGTCCGGGCGAGCGCGCGGCACGGTGTTGACGAAAATTCGCACAGGTTAAAGGACGTGCACGTCTCAAGCAAGGGATGGGTGAAGACGAAAAAACAGGCAAGTGAGGCAAGCATGGCAACAGGCGGCATGACTTGTGCATGGGATTGTGCAAGCGCGACGTATCGGGCGAGTTACAGAGCTTATCACCACACACACACACGCACACACATACATACACATACACATACTAAAGGTTTCAATTTAAAAAATAAAGTGTTGTTAAGAGCAAGCAGCAGAATCACGTCAGGAGAAGAAGAAAAATAATAAGACAGGGATGTGGGCAGTAGGGGCAAGTTCTGGGGTGTCGGGTTAGGTGTTTATGTTTGGCACGGCTTAGCTACCTGTCCTGTGCTGTCTCTTTGCCCTCTTAACGGAGCTGGCCTGGGCTTGGTTGGGCCTGCCGGAGGGGCCGGTCATGAAGCGAACTCCCAGTCCTGCTGCTGACATCAAAATGGAAGCCATGCCTGGACAGCCGGCCCCGAGAGCCAGGTGGAAAACATGCGAGGGAGGGAGGGAGGGTAAGGGAGGGAAAGGGAGGGAGGGAAAGGTAGGGAGGGGAAGGGAAGGGGGGGGGGGGGAGGAGAGGAAAAGTGATGAGCCAAAAAAGTGGAGCAGGCCAACCACAAGTGAGGGGGTGGTTGCATGCTGTGATGAGGGCGTGAGTTCG
Source organism: Clarias macrocephalus (assembly GCA_011419295.1). Taxonomy (NCBI): domain Eukaryota; kingdom Metazoa; phylum Chordata; class Actinopteri; order Siluriformes; family Clariidae; genus Clarias; species Clarias macrocephalus. The sequence goes on from JAAGKR010003164.1 coordinate 57,062, forward strand.
GAGCATCCCTTGACGGTAAGGAAACCTGACAGTGAGTGTCATCCACCTGACTGCGCTTTAGCAAGCTGTACCGCCGGATCCTCAGAAGCCGGAGCCCATCCGGCTTGCTGCGGAGGGCGGCAAGAGCCTCATTATCCTAGTCCTGTCTCTCGCGGAGCTCCTTTCGTGTTGATTAACTGCGGATCCCCACCCCCGATTCCCGTAAAAACTATAATATCTTGGATGCTGTATGACGAAAATCTGCAAACACACAGCATGATGACTCGGACGGGAGCACGGCGTTAGGGAAAAATATATATACAATAATAATTAAAAAATAAAATAGTATCCGGAGCATACAGATCAAACGTATCACAATGATGATCAGGGCTTAAACGTTTAATTCCCAGTCTGACCCAGGTCACGCTAATCGACTTGGCCAGGGGAAGCGACACTGACTGACTGACACTCACAAGAAAGGTGATTCCTTTATTGGTCAAAATGTACATTTAGTGTAGAGAAACTAAAGACAAAGACACATGGGAGAAAAAAAAAAAAAAGCTGTTGGTACATGTTTGAGTGTGTGTGTGTGTGTGTGTGTGTGTGTGTGTGTGTGTGTGTGTGTGTGTGTGTGTACAGTACCTGCCAGGGCGGCACTCACGCTGCTGGAACCGTTCAGCTGTAAAGGGATCGACGGGATGCTGTGAAAAGAGAGAAATAATCGATCATCAGCAATTATTGACGACTCCAGCAAAATATATATATTTTTTTATTATTAACCGCAAATCCAAATCGTGACATTTTAAAGAGCGTGTAAAGGATGTCCGCCTAAAGCTGCGCCTGAAATAACCCTTATCTAAACAACAGGCTGTTCCTCGTTGGTTGTCATCTCTCCAACTGCTTGATGGAATGCGGCGTAAATCTCAGGGTTTCCCCAAACAACGGTTACGATCCTCCGCTCGTCTTGAGACACGGCCTCGGGTTTTTTAACGCTATCTAGAGCTGAAAGGAGAGCGGCGATGTACAAACGCGGGAGCCATGAACCGGGGCTTTGGATTTGCTTAAAGAACTAGATGGAGGTGTTACGACTGGATACAGGAGATTTCCGATTATACCCGCTTCATGTCACGCCGTGTTCGTTAATTTCATTTTCATTTCATCGGTGAGTGAGAATGCACTGATGCACTTGACCGTGTAATTTCCCAAATGACTCTCTTCTCTCTCTCTCTCTCTCATACCCAAACACACTCTCTCTCGCTCAGAGTTAAGATGACTCATCGTTATTAACCCGTCCCCATCAGCATGTAATAAGCTGTAACAAACCGTAGGCATTTTGTACTGACTTAGCATGTGTTTGTAAACACGTGCTCTTCCATCTCTCTTTCAAGTATTGCAAACACAATTTTAAATGATGCAACTGAAACGTAAGTATTCATCAATAATAAATAAACAGTCTCTAGCTGTAGTGCTGGATGGTTTATATTTAAACAAGCCATGAGTCATGAACGTTGCTTGGTGATTCGGTCTAGTTTGTGCACATTACTAAAGGCGCGGATGTCACCGACACCGGATAAACAGGGTAACAGCGTGGTTTGCGTGTGCGTGCAGTGTTAATTCCTCCTGTTCGCTACGTGGAGCACAGCAGCGTGACATGCAAAAGCGGTGCAAATGTCATAAAACCCGCTTCGTCGCCATTTGCCACATTCAAATGACGAATTCGACACATCTTCTAATTCATCATCTTTCTACATTGAGAACCGATCCTGAATATGCAATAATCTCATTTGAACTGTTGATATTGAGATGCATCTGCTACTTATGCTCTGTAAAGCCTTTATAGCTCTAATCTGACGTGCTGTTTGTTAATTCTCTAAATTTGATCTTTCTAAATGAACTTCCCTTCTGCAGTGGAGGTAAGTTCTGATCTTGCTTTGCTGAGACAGTCCTCACGAGAGCCAGGTTCATCATGGTGCTCGATTGGTTTCGAAATTCCACTTGGCAATACTGTTCCTGCAAGAACGATTCCAGGACATCTGACCTTCTTGTCTTTAAAATAACAACCGACTGTTGTTCTTACTTAACTACCCAATGTCATTTCATAGTTTTGAAATCTCTAGTACGTTAGTTCTAAATCTAAACTCTTGTCCAAACTTTTGACTGGTACTGTATACTAATCTGTTTAGTGCTTTAAAAATGTTCAGCACAGACTCAACAGGCAATGAGATGACGATTAAGGAAAGAGTTGACGAGAGCTTTAGGGAAAAAAATATAAGTTCAACACTACTGGGTGTCAAAAGTGAAGTCGAGTCAAATCCAACTCATCCGACACCACCTTCTTCTATAAAAGCATCAAAGCGGAAAACATGACAGGAAGAGAAACTACTGTACTGGTAAGTGCATCAACTAGGTCATGTTCAAAATTTGCAGCATTCAAGGTTGACATTTGGAAATTCTCCCTTAATCTCACCTCAAGCCATTGGGAGTAGCTGGAAAGGACTGCACTGGCCCTGGGGGCTGAGCCATAGACGTCGCTGCTGGGCTCCAGGGTCCTCCCCAAGCCATGTTTCCTACAGACAGCGGCCTTCTGGGATACGGCGAGTATCCTGAGGATGGACCGGCTGCGGCTGAGAAAGAGTGGCGCGAGCGGCCAGGCATGGGTCCGTGGCTCAAACACTGCTGGCATGTACACGCCGGGCCCGAGTGAATGACCGAGCCCGAGCCCGTGCCCGAGGCTGCTGCAGGCGGGTACGGGGTGCCTTTCTGCCTGCGCACGAGCCGCCGGTAGCCAGAGGTCTTGTTGATCTGTTCGAACGTTGCGAAGTCCACCACGTAGTTATTGCCATGCGGTCCCAAGTCGGCCTTGGTCTGGCGTGATAGGTAACTGTGCTCCAGGATGCCAGAGGTGTGCATTTCATATGCTGTCCAGCTGCCTTCATCGTTGGCCCATTCCCAGAGCACGCCGTTGCCAAGGACAGGTGACTGAGGGAACAGGCTGCGTCGCACCGACCGGATCTTACCTGCAGGAGGAAGAAACACCAAAGCTTAGGACAGACAGACTGGGCACAAGGTTGGCGAAAAACTAAAAATTAGACTTTATGTATCTTAATGAATTAAATGACACGTGACCCTGTATACGGGATAAAGCATTACAGGCAATAACTGAGTGAGGTGTTTATATAACAAATCTAATATGTGACGTGTCTGATTTTAACATGGTGGCGGTAGCACCTCACAGCTCCACGGTTCCTGGTTAGAGGAGGTGGAATTTACTTTATAATTAATGATTGCAAAAAGTGTGAATTGGAATTGTGAATCTATAAATGAATAAGAAGGGCAGTTCAACATATATATTGGCACCCCTAGTACTGATAAGCGTTATAATGAAAGTCGTATTCATGAATGTGCAAGCCTTTTAGTCAGCAACACGATTCTGTTTTCTTTTGCTTAAAAAGAAAAAAAAATGCAAAAACATCTAAAATTACCTCGTGATTTGCTTAAGTTCTATTTTTAAGGCCGACATCAGAGAGTTACGCTAGCCCATGTCTTTCCTGTCTGAACCCAAGGCACATTTCCTGCTACTATTTCCTCCCCGGTCCATCCTGTGCAGTCAGCGGGGAGCGCAGGTGTCACGAGGCTTTCGAAAAACAAGGTCACTGTCGTGGCTGAGACGCTAAAAAACGGTCACGCTGCTGGATCGCATCGGACGCGTTTGACGCAATGGAAAAGGCCAACTGTCAGAGAGTTTACAAAGTCAGCAGAGACTAACAGTTGTGTTGGCCTTTAACTGTGTTAGCTCAGGTTCAGTGTGTTATTACAGGCACTCCCTTTCTACTGAAGATCAGACATCACAAACAGACTTTTCTTTTGTGGAAATACCCAGCGCTGTCATGTGGCATACTGACACGTCCAAGCCCTTGACTAAAAACATTTCACTTTCACATCGATCTCTACCTTTCACCAAAAAAAAATCTAATACGTTTTTTTTTATTTTAGTAAGCAAACACAAGATCAATTTTAGATCCGTGACTCCTAGCTCTTATTGATTTTACGTTTTGAATGGACAGAATAATAATAATAATAACAATAATGATAAGCTGTTTGAATGAGGTGGCTTAGTGGTTAGCACGGTCACCTCGCAACTCCAGGTTCCGGGTTCGATTCCCACCTCTCAAGTTTGCATGTTCTCCCTGTGCTTGGTCGGTTTCCTCCGGGTACTCCAGTTTCCTCCCGCAGCCCGAAGACATGCGGATTTGACTAACCGGCATTCCCAAAATTGCCCTTAGTGTGTGAATGTGTATTTGTGTGCGTGTTCGCCCTGCGGAGGACTGGCACCCCGTCCAGTGTGTACTCCTCTCGTCTAATGCCCCAGGTTTCCTGTGCTACCCTATATACAGGATAAAGCCACTGTATAGACGGTGAGTGCGAAAGATGCTTAAATAACGAAGTCTAATATGCGACTTGTCTGACTGTAACATGGTGGTGGTAGCACCTCACAGCTCCACGGTTCCTGGTTCCAGTAAGTGGAAATTAACTTTCTAATCAGTGATTTCAAGAAGTGTGACTCTATAAAAGAATAAGGAAAAAATATATAGGAGGTGGGGGTTTCAGCATATATATTGGCACCCCCATTAGTGATAAGCATTATAATGAAAGCCATGTCGCCTATGCGTGAGAGATGGAGATGCTCACCGGTGTCCTGTCGGAACTGTCTGAGGGTCGGGATGTCGATGATGTAGGCGGCCAGGCTCGGGTCGCTCTGCCCCAGGGAGACGGTGGTGACAGCCGGGCCTGTGCTGCGATGATGCTGGAGACACTGCTCTATAAAGCAGCTGACTTGGCCGCTGTAGGGCCGCCACGATCCCGAGTCGTCCTGCCATTCCCACACCACCGCCATGCCCTGCGCCTGTCCCGCAGCTCCGGCCGAGGACACGGACAGAGACGCGGCGCTCCGTGAGCCGCTCACGCCTGACGAGAAACCGGAAGCCGTGGCCATTCCTCAACCCGGTCCCTTGTGGAAGCCAAACTAGCTGATCTTTTTATTATTATTATTATTATTATTATTATTTATCTTCTCTTAAAGCGAGCTAGCTAACCGGTTTCATCTGTCTTCTCTCCGACCTGATTAACCCGGCTGTCTATTAATCAGGGTTTTAGTTTGGCAAAGAGTCAGCGCGCATCGTTTACAGCTAGGCTAACTCTGCTAATGCTAGCGTTAGCCAGCTAGCGCCTCTTTCCCTCAGTTACTCACCGACACTCTAGCAGCAGCGCTTCACAGCGCCTGTCCCTACACTAATAATCAGGTTACAGTGAGAGAAACTTCTGACCAAACCATTTTCCCAGACGTATATCATCCGAAGGTGTTAAAAAAAAAAAAACTCCTCGTGTGTGTGTGTGTGTGTGTGTGTGTGCGCTGTGGTCGCTAAGCGGAGCCCAAAACAAAAGCGGGAAGCCAGCGACTGTGTGTGTGTGTGTGTGAGTGCCCCGTCTCTGAACAATAAACAAGCCCCCTGAGGAAAGACACCAAACTCAAGCATATACACCACTAAAATTAACAATAATATTACTACTACTAATAACAATTATGCATAATAGTAGTGGAAATATTGTTCTTTTAGTTAGTAGTATTGTTCTTATTACTATTAAGTGTTAAGTATTAATACTACTACTATTATTGTTGTCTTTTTTGTCTTCTACTTATTTTAGTAGAAGTATTAGTAATAATAACAATAATAATAATAATAATAATAATAATAATAATAGGGTTATTTAGTATTACTATTAGTGTTATTACTGGTAGTCTTGTTCTTTTTCCTTTATTTATTTAAGGCCCAAGCACTATGACATCAGCCCTATGTCGTCATAGTGTGTGAAGGGTCCTATTGATTTCCTAAGAAATTTTTCCCACCATGAGGGAAAAAACACAAGTCTCTCACAAGATTTTGATGGATTGCTCATACATACTTGCACGTTTGCACGAGAAACCCGGGAAAAAACATTTAGAGCCGAACAACTTTCACACTGCATGTCATGGGCTCAACTCAATAGGAAGTCAGTTACTTTGTGTTATTTGCCAAAACGCACCCAAAGGAATTTTATATACTCTTCCAAGGGAATTTATATGATCGTCACCAAACCGGGCCTATGCGATCTAAAGACATTGAGGATGCGAAATTGTGGAGGGATTTTTGATATCTCAAACGGGTCAGCTATGACGATGTCTTAAACGTATGCTGAAAAGTGGTTAATAACTTTCTGTGGGACATCATATTGAGTGACATGACGTTCAGTGACATCACATTGAGTGACCACATAGTGTGATGCTTTTTGGAGGTCTAAACATGAAATTCCCTCTTTTCTAAAATTATGTCATAATGGTATTGGGATATCTTCTTTAAATGCATGTGACCACTGTGCCTGCTGTCTTTCTGGTGTGCTGAGTTTTCGATGGCACACGGTGCTTGGGCCCGTTGCTGCAACTATATTATTATTATTATTATTATTATTATTATTATTATTGGTGGTGGTAATAGTAGTAATAGTAGTCATAGCAGTAGTAGTAGTAATAGCGCATCCTCCAGTTGTATTGTTCTTATTACTGCTTTTAGTATTATTAATAGTACTACTAGTATTGCTGTTCTTTCTTTTTTTGTTTTTGTACTTAGTTTAGTAAAAAAAATAGTTGTAATAATAATAAGGAAAAAGGACAAAAATACTAATAATACTAATAGTAATAATGAATTAACCCTATTATTATTATTATTATTATTATTATTATTATTATTATTATTATTATTATTATTACAACTGTGTTTACTAAACTATTATAATCATTGTTGGTAGTAATAGTAGTAGTAGTGCATCCTCCAGTGGTTTTGTTCTTATTACTGACATTAGTATTAATAGTACGATTAGTATTGCTGTTCTTTCTTCTTCTTTTTTTTCTTTTTTTTTTGTACTTAGTTTAGTAAAATAGTTGTTGTAATAATAATAATAATAATAATAATAATAATAATAATAATAATAATAGGGCTAATTCAGTATTACTATTAGTATTCTTAGTAGTATTGTTCTTGTTCCTTTGTTGTTGTTGTTGTTGTTATTATTATTACTATTATTAATAGTAGTAGTAGTGGTGGTGGTAGAAATAGTAGCGCATCTTAGTAGTATTGTTCTTATTAATGATACTGACATTACTAGTATTGATAGTAATAATTGTATTATTGCCTTTATTTGTCTTCTACTAATTTTAGTTCATAGATTTAAGATATAACTAATTTACTAATGTAAGATACCTTTATTCGTCCCACAGCGGGGAAATTTCTTTGTTACAGCAGCAAAGAAAAAAAATTGTGGAAATAGAAAAATAGGGACAATACAGTGTATAAATTCAAATGAATAAGAAAAACAATACAATAGTTGCACTTCCAAACAAATTGCACAAGGGTAATATTGCACAGTTTTTATTGCAATGAGTTGCACTATTAATATTATTAATAGTACTATTAATAATGGTACATGGATTAGTATTGTTGTTCTTTTTTGTCTTCTACTTATTAAAGTAGAAGTGGTATAATAATAGAAGGGTTAATTCTGTATTACTAATAGTATTATTATTATCAATACTAGTAGCATTGTTCTTGTTCTTTTATTATTATTATTATTTTTTTTTTTTTATTATTAAATAATTAAATACTTTCAAATGACATGAGTCAATATTTAATTTAAAATAGAACATAGAGCACATACTGTAAATGTTTAAATGGAGAATGTTTACACTTTTATCCACTAAATGAGCTCATTTCAAATTTGATACCTGCTACAGGCCTCAAAAAAGTTGGCATGGGGGTGACAAAGGGCTTAAATATGGCTGAAAATCAAGACATTTTTATTTAGATTAAGCTGGGGGAAGATCTAGCAACTAATTAAGTTAATTGACATAAAAATTGTAACATGAAAAGTCTCTCAGAAGTAAAGATGGGCAGAGCCTCTCCAATCTGTTATAGAGTGTGTAAAAAGATTGTAGAATACTTTAAAAACAATGTTCCTCAACGTCAAATTATAAAGGCTTTGCAAATCTCATCATATACAGTGCATAACATCATCGAAAGATGAGAAACTAAAGAAATCTCTGGGCGTAAGGGACAAGGCCAAAGACGTTCGTTGAATGTCCGTGGTCTTCAGGCCTTCAGATGACACTGCATCACTCATCGGCATGATTGTGTCATTGACATTACTAAATGGGCCCAGGAATACTTTCAGAAACCACTGTCAGTAACCACAATCCGCCATGCCATCTGCAGATGTCAATTAAAGCTTTATCAGTAAATAGATTTGCCTTAGGTATAGGAGCAGGTCTGGGGGACTCATGGACATAGAGTATTATGGTGAACTGGTATGTTTAGATGCTGTCATTGATCACTCAGGTTTGTTGAAGTGATTGGTTGCTTTACTTCCCAGAGAGCCCTCATGTCTGTGTTTTTCCTTCTGGCTCTCCCTTTTAGTTATGCTGTCATAGTTAGTTCTGCTGGAGTCCCTGCTTGCACTCTGCACTAAATATAAATTCATACATTATGTGACTGTGACCATACCTAAATGTTCTCTCTCCCCCTCCCTGTCTCTCTCTCTGTCGAGCTACACATGTCGCTCCCTGGATCTGTCAGAGTCATCCTGGCACCCTGCTTCTGGTTGGAGGTAAGCCTGTGGATGCCCCATGTTGTCTGCTTGAAATGCGTGTGGTAACTGAGGACGATTCCACTTTACTATGAAGTCCTGGCCTCGGGTGATGCAGAAAGCTGTTCTCTGAGGACTTGTGACTACAGTCGCTTAATAGTTCAAACTGGAGTTTCCTAGTCTATCTGAGCCTCCAATAACGAAACTGGACTCCATATTAACTTAAAGACATCATCTGTTATATTGAACTTCCAGCCGCCTAACACACGATACAGTATGACTGCAGAACAATCCCTGCTATCTGTTATCAACCAAATGAGGATGGGGTTCCTGTTGAGTCTGGTTCCTCTCAAGGTTTCTTTCTATTGCCCTCTCAGGGAGTTTTTCCTTGCCACCATCGCCCTCGACTTGCTCATCAGGGACAGTCTAATCATTTTTCCTCATAAGTTCAAAAGCCAGCATCTTTGAAGATAAGAAGTGCATAGAGTATGGGCAGCTTGCATGTTTTGGAGGGCACTATGATTGCTAAAAGGTATTGATATTCATATATTCAGTCCGGGTCTTTCAACTATAGAGAACATTTGGCGAATCATGAAACGGAAAATAGGTCAAAGACGACCATTGACTCTCCAGCAGCTGGAAATAATATAATATATAATATAATATTATTATTAGTAGTAGTATTAATAATAGTACTTGCAGCACTTAGTGGTTAGCACAGTTGCTTTGCACCTGGAGTTTGCATGTTCTCCTCGTGCTTGGTGGGTTTCCAAAATCCAAAGACAGTGAGCCTTGTGATGGATTGACACCCTGTTCAGGGTGTACTCCTCCACCCCCCCCCCCCCCCCCCCCAATCCTGTATAGAGGATAAAGCGGTATAGACAGGACAGTGAGTTAGTGAGTGTTGTTGTTGCTGCTGTGCTAGTGGTCTTCTTCTCTTTCTTTTTTCATATGATGATGATGATTATATTAGTCCTAGGAGTAGTATTAGTTTTTGGTTGAATACTAGTGTTGTTCTTGTTAAAGCTGTTGTGGTTTCTATTGTTATTCTTAGTCATAGAAGTAATTGTAGTACTAGTACTGTTATACTACAAATAGTAGTCATCATTATTATTTGATTTATTTATTTAGAACATAATAAACAAAACATCTATAATAATAATAATACTAGTATTGTTCTTTGCCCCAAACGGATATGTATTCTGAATATATTTAAATATGCTCAAACTTTAAATAAATAAATGTTATTATATTCTTATATAATTCTGTTCATTCTTTATTCGTTTAATATTTTTTAACTGTACTTATCATTGTCAGAAAATATAGTGTATACTGTACAAACAGTAATATACTGTATTACAGTGTCACAAATTACACCAGCAGATGGCGCTGTAGACAGACTCGTGATTTTAATGAGAAACAAGGGTGAATCATCAATGGTGAATCAAGTGTGTGTGTGCAGTTTAAAATATTTCTGTTAAAATATCAATTCTACACATTCCACTGAATCGGTTATCCGATTCCTTGGTCAACTGCGGGTTAAAACCAGAAAATTTGCTCAGCATTATAAAGTTGAATTATGAATAAAACCTGTTTAGTTTTTTTCCGCCAAATGCCTTCATGACACGCAAGTGTCCGCAATTTATCTGGGCCTTGGGTCCCGCACTGAGAGGGCACTTGTGCAGTGGCAGATGGTTTGGTTTTCTGACTGATGATCAAACTTGGGCCACATTGTTGAAATCACTGTATGTTTGCCACTCATTAACCTGCACGGGGTGCCAGGGCACACAAGCACACACACTCAGACACTACAGCCAATTTGAAAATGCCAGTTAGCCTAAACTGCATACCCAAAGGAAACCCACCAAGCAGAGAGAGAGAGAGAGAGAGAGAGAGACACACAGAGAGAGAGATCCCCTGGAGGTTTGAGGCCAAAGTACTAACCACAGCGCCACCATGCGGCCAAAACCTATTTAGCAAAATTTTTGCTATCAATAAGGTATCAATAGTGGTTATTGTACGGTTAATGTTTAAAGTTCTTACCAATCCAAAAGTCAGGACAAGCTTTTAATTATATTTATATATAACATCACAAAATCTCCTCTATGTTAAGGGGTAGAAAATTTTCACATAAACAGCATGAACATATATGTCCTCTTTAGATGATACTGGCAAAGATCCTGTCTGCTTGACCATGAAAATCACAACATGTGGCTGTAATTTTAATCTTGCACTTGTACAACATAATTCTGAATATTATAATACTATACCGTTCTTTACAGTCAAGCAGAAATATCCACATGAAATGAAACAAAGTGTTATGGGGATTTATTAGAAGAAGAAAAACAAATCAGACATATTTAATGTACCATCACGCTCAATTGCAGTGAACGCAAGGCAACACATTTTATTTAAAAGGCCTAAATGGCATTAAAGTACAGCATATAAATACTGGCGATTCCAGAGAGAGTCCATACTGAATAACGTTATAGCAGTCTTTTCTTTACATACAATACATTCATGGTGTTTTTTTTTTTTTTTTCTCTGTGAAATATCATCCTCCATGATCCATGAGAGTAGGAGTAACTTACAAGGCTAATAATAGTAATAATAATACAAAAAGCCTTTTAATGGGGATATGTTAGTGCTATTATGTTAGGGTACTCCAACTCAATGTAATCAATGAAGAAAAAAACAAACAAACAAACAAACAAAAAAAATGAAATGATGCAAAATAAAAACCTCTCCGGGTACATACAGTAGCTAATTGTTTTTGTGTTATCAGTCACGCAATTCAGCACCTTAACACTTTGTACTGAACACCTCACATTCCCTGCATATGCAAATTCCTTTACTTTTAAATAAATAAATAAATAATAATACAACATTTAGCTATGAGTCACCGCCAGTTATTCTAGGAGTAGTATGCAGTATGCATGTGTTCAGCACCAGTTGGGGTTATCCATCCCCTCTACAACCGTGTCTGGGAATAAACGCTTCTCGGAATCCATTTCTATTATCCTTAATCAGAGTGTTAGTAAATGATTGCTTGCAGGGCCTCACGTACAGGGCAACTGTATAATGCACAGTAATGCATTACTCGCTAGAAAATTAAAACACTCCTTTCACAAGCAACCTTCTCAGGAAATAAAGCACAACTTGACAAATTGGAAAGTGACGATCTGTGTAATTTCGCAATTAAGCACTTGGCATCCTGAAAGCACGATGAGCACCCCCACCCTCACTCTCTTCATCATCACGCTCGAGGAGTTCATGATTGCCAGCTTCGACGCATGAGTTTGATATACAGCGTGATCAGGCGCAAGAGCTCCAGCTGAGGTGAAAACGGATGCAGGTTCTCCCACAGTGTTCTTTGTCAAAGGGGCCGGTTTAGTATTTAACCTTCCCTGGAACTTGCACATTGACTCCGCTGTAGTCCACCATGTACATGGGCCATTGCTAATGTGAGAGAGAAGATACATTCAGCCTTGGAAAAGCGTCATGATTCAGAATGAGAAGCATGGAATTATAATGTCGGTGTTAAAAACGAAGGTTGGTGCATACCATTACTGGAATCTGGTTGGTCGAATTGGCAGGGTCTGCCCCTGGAGCCGGGACACTTCGGCTGCTATCCAGTACTCGTTTCCGTTTGCGACGATTCACTGCAACTTCATTTGCTTCTGCAAGCAATTGGCAAAGATTTATACAACACTCGAATTCATTTATCCATATTTCTGTTACTGAAAATATACAGATAGGGGTTGCTTAGACTACTCAACTGATGCAGTCACTTTGGTTACAGCCAGTAAAGTATCAAGCTTTTTTGTTTGTTTTGTCATTTACGACTGAAAGAATTCCAAATAATAAAGAACAGTTATTTTTTTAGACTGTGGTGGTGGGGCCATGGGCAAGTGCTGGTCTGTCAAGGGAGCAAGAGTTTAAGAAAGGGGGTAAGAAGTGTACCCTTAATGCCCTGAAATGAGAAACTGTTTGATCGGTAAGGAGTGAATTGAGCAGACAACACTACCACCACAACACTGGGTCTCACTAAGGGATACTGACAGATTCCCTCAACTCTCATTTCCTGTGATCCTTGAGACAGCCAGTGCTCTGGGCCAATCCACAGAAGTGTTCAATTATGCAAGTGAAACTATGGTATCTTGCCTTCCACATGGGTACGGTATGGTATCTGGGCTTCCACATGGGTACGGTATGGTATCTGGGCTTCCACATGGGTACGGTATGGTATCTGGGCTTCCACATGGGTACGGTATGGTATCTGGGCTTCCACATGGGTACGGTATGGTATCTGGGCTTCCACATGGGTACGGTATGGTATCTGGGCTTCCACATGGGTACGGTATGGTATCTGGGCTTCCACATGGGTACGGTATGGTATCTGGGCTTCCACATGAGTCAGTGATCGCAACTTGCCCAAGACCGAAAAACCAAAAGGAAGGTATAAAAGTTCCAGCGACTGGCTGCCTACTATTGTAGATCTGTTCCTAACTATTCAAACATCACCAGTCCATTGACCGACCTATGAAAATGGAGGCACCAGATCCAGTCCATTGCCTGGCCCTCAACCGGGCAGACCTCCCTCTCTGATAGAGCCTTCAGTCTCTGTTTGCACCACACCCACTTTGTTGCACCTCCACATGAAAGATATCAACCCACAGATTACTTGCTGGTATCTGGTGCCTCAGGCCTCCAAATTCAAATGATCCACAGGCAGGAGCACAGATGGCTATGTCTGACTTCCTTTCCCACCAAGTGCGGGTGAGGAAGTTGGAGGTCGGTGTCACTTTGTGTGGTCAAGCCCTTTTGTAGTTCTGTGGCCTTTCGTGATTTTTATTTTTTCCTACACTGTAAAATAATACCGATGGAACCAATCCCCTTTGAACAGTTGATATTGAAATGGATCTGCAACTTATGCTCTGTAAAGCCTTCATACCAGCTCTAATCTGAGGTGCTGTTAAATGCTGATTTAAGGCTGAGTCTAAATGAACTTCTCCTCTATAGCAGAGGTACGTTTTGGTCTTACTTTCCTGGGAAGGTCTTTAAGAGAGCCAGTTTCATCATGGTGCTTGATCAGTTTTGCAAATGCCCTTGACACAATACTGTTCTTGGATGAACTATTCCAGAACCACTGACCTTCGTGTCTTAAAATAACAACTGACTGTTGCTGTTGTTACTTAATTATACAAGTACTTAATTATACTTATTATTATTCTAATAATACATCTTAAATATTGTTCTAGAATGTAGAAAAAAAGAAAACTTTGGATTTTGATTGGTACTGTATATGGAGGACTCACACAAGGACCTCCACAAAGCTGAAATATCCGGTACAGGTACTGCTCTGATTTATTTAGTTTTCATCATTAATAGTGTGGCCTAAAAACACTCAATCTGACATTAGAAGCTGTAGCCTGAGTGTATGTGGTTAGGCATGTTCTTTGTTTTTGGTATTAGCATTTAACTGTATAAAATAGCAGCATTTATGAATTAGCAAAATGAATAGTCTTGCAACGCCTAGTATGGTAACGTACCTGTACTTGAAGTCTGTGGACAAAGCTGTACAAAAGGCCTAAGCAGAAAAAATATATATTAGACATTAGACACATTATGTTAAACATTCACAACCTAGAGGAAAATAAGACCATACTATACATCTATACATACTGTAAAGGTGTTTTGATATTGATAGTTATGTCATCTCTAGCCTGAAGAATCTTCTCCAATCGAATGATGTCGTAGGTGTTAGGGTTTCTAAAAGGAATATCTTCTGGAAGTCCGCACACCTCCAGGGAGTCGGGACTGGCTCGGATCAACTTGTAAGGGACGACGACAGGTCGGTCCAGACCTAGAGCTTCTCCTGAAAACGAAAATGTAAGCATCACAGGCCTGTTAATATTAAAAGTACATACACAATATAAATTATATATCTGTTATGTAAATGTCGATTCAGCAATGTATCGCGATTCTTTCGGGTAGGAATTCATGTATCGCCATACTGACTCCAAAATCTATTAAATCTGTCAATAATTTCTCATAAATAAACAATATGATATCAGAATATAAAAAAAAAATCATGATATTTACAAAATCAGCCGCTAGATATCATCATAAAATCGTATCGCCAGTTTTCTGGTTGATTCCCATCCCTAATACTGACCGTATTTCTTATTGAACAGCTCCTTCACTTGTTCCCTCAATATGACTTTTTCACCCATGCGATTGATGTCTTCCTCTTCTGCTGCACAACAATAAACACTTTTTTTTTAAATGTTATGTCACAAACTTGCCTTATACAAGGTGAAACTAAGTGAAGATATATTGTAGCTAACAAGAAGCTAATACAATGTTCTTACCACTTATTGACGAGTACGCCTTCTTCAATAAAGTGATTCTTCTGGGTGCTAGTAAAGGAAAGAGAAGAAAATCTCTTCAGTGTATAAAATGCACTCTGTTTGTGCAGGTTCATGTTTTTTCAGCAGGGATTAAAAAGGAATGATTGAATAAATGACTCTAGAATTTGTACCTGGTTTGGGAATAAGTCCTTGGAAAGGCCTGTAAAGACAAAAAAAAAAAAAGATACGATTTTTTTTTTTTGCTTTTTGAATTACATTTTTTGTAGAGTATATTGCACAATTAAATAACGATCATCAACTCAGTCAGCAGTAAAGCTGGTACGCTTTTTTGAATCATGGCAGAGGGGGGCCGTCAGATAGGAACACATGAACCTAATCTATATTAGCGACACAGTTTAACTGACAATGCTATCGCATTATTTTTTTACTCTTCACTGTTTCTTGTTTGTCATCATCATGTCTAACCTCATAATGGTGAAGGAGATCTTGTCAGCCACCGCCAGTATCCTCTCGAGGTTTTGCGAGCCGAACGTGCAGGGTTTCCTGAAGGGGATTCCCGGAGGCAGGCCCTCGATGATCACCGAGCCGGGGTTGCTCTTAATCCTCTTGTAAGGCACTTGCACGGGATACTTGATGCCCAGCGCTTCGCCGTACTTCCTGTTGAACAGATCCTGGACCTGCTCCCTCAGCGTGTTGGCCAAGTCGATGCGAGACAGTTTGGCCTCTAAGCTGTCTGTCAACCAAAGCAATGAAACAAAGATCAGATCAAGAATCTTTTAAACGTGAACATTGTGTCGGATAAAAATGTCTGGTCATGTGTTTACCTAAGAATCCCGGTCTTTTGGCGGCAGGTCCGGGGTCTTCTGACAGGCTGTCTTTAGGATCGCACTCTGCTGTAATAATGAGGTCTTAGAGACAGGTTTTTTATGTATAAATAAATAGTAACTATTTATCTATCCATCATCAATAACACTCATCTTGTTTAGGGTCACTGGGGGCCTGGAGCCTATGCCAAGGACCTTAGGTCACCACTCATTGCAGGACACAAGTACACACACTCACACACCCAGTCAAACACTACAGCAATTTGGAAACACCATTTATCCTACACTGTAGGTCTTTAAACAATGGGAGGGAAACAGATTACCCAGAGGAAAGATTTGAACTTCCAGCAGAGAAGTAGTGCTAACAACTAAGTCTAAACTGTAACTATAATTCTATGTATTTACCTGGATCACAAATTGGCTGAGATGGAGGTTCATGCTTCAGTTGAGTTTCAGTTAGCAAATCTGGCCTGGAATTAAGACAAAAATAAGTAAACGTTTTAAAACAATATTCTTTTCCTGTCCCATATTTGGACTGCTGAATGATATTGTATTTACTGTGTATATATATATATATACACACACATACACAGTACTGTGCAAAAGTCTTAGGCGCCATATTATCTGTAGTACAAATTTTGTTATATAAGTTGATTACGTCTGCATTATTATGTACAAGACCATTCCCTACAAAGATACACTAAAATTAATGAGTAAAAAATTAATGAGTAAATAACATTATAGAAGAATATTTGCATGCCTGTAAAGAAAGCGACATATTACATGATAAACCATTTTTCAGATGGGGGGGGGAAAAAAAAATCAATAATGTCGACTCAGACAAAGACTTTTGCACAGTACTATGTATAAACATATTTCATTTTAGGCACCTTTTCTACTTGGACCTACCTATTGATAAAAAACTGGATCTGGTTACTGGCACTGAGAATTTTCCGAAGTTTGGCTGCTCCGAAGCAGTTCGGTCTCCGGAACGCGATCCCTTCCGGCAGTCCTGTGACGTACAGGTCCTCGGGATACATCTGGAACTTAGAGTAGGGTACCTTCACGGGCTCGGGGAGGCCCAGAGCCTCCGCTAGAGAAGAGGATACAGTGTGGATATGGGAAAAAATTATTCTACAAAAATATACAACTGACCATATACTTCAGAGTGGTGTTATAAGATATACTGTAATACAACAGTGAGATACAGATGACCACGGATTTCTTTATTATGGGTGCTTGCGAAGCGAAGCACTACTATTATAATCTCACAGGCTTATTATTAGTGGTGCTTTGCGACGCGAAGGACTACTATTATAATTTCACAAGCTTATTATTCTTTTTCTTCTTCTCCCGTATGAAAGTCTGCCACGTAACTAGTCCCACACTGTTTGTCACAGACCCGTGAATGAGGTGTCAAATCGTGCGGCCTGGTTGGGAATGGGGTGCTATGACTTTTAATTGCCCCCGCAGGGGCAATCATAGTCCAATAGACGTACCTCTCTAGTTGATCAATATACTGCTACAAAGCTCTGACACTGACGGCTCCTTTCACAAATACAGTTTGAATTACAGACCAGCACGGCTCCTCACCGTATTTCGTGCTGAAGAGACTCTCCACTTGCTTTCGCAGCTGGAGAATCATCTCTCCGATGTCTTCTGGAGAAAAACAGACAGACAGTCAAATGAACTGCCTAACATTTCTGTACAAATGCGAGATCGTTGGGTAAAATTTGGCTTACCTTCAACAACTCTCTTGAGCCCTTGCGACGCTGACTTCTGCACCAGCTCTTCGACTAAACAGGAAAGATCATTTACGTCACGCAAATGCAAAGCCATGACTTTCGTTAATGTGGAAGGCTAAAATGTGCTATCCTTAATACTCCTAGATGCTTTAACGTTCCACTCACCTTTTGCTTACTCCAATGACCATTTGTGCAAAGCAGACTTTAAATAACATATTAAATGAAATTAATCAAATGAAATAAATTTTAAAAAAAGAGTTAATATGAACAATTCAGTTCCAGCAGCGGGGGCACGGGTTATATTCAAAATTTCAGATTTATTATTAATGTACTGAGAATTCACAGATGTTTTAGATTCAAGGATGGTTTTGAGTGATGCTACTTGTGGCTGAATTGTGGTATTAACTCAGTGGTATTATAACACTGTACTGGAGTCAGGAACTCGGGTACTAAGGGAAAGCTTAACTCTTCAAACTAGGTTTGACAAAGCAGCATACAAGGAGGGAAAAATGAGAAGGGGGTCTTATCCGGGCTGGGAATATTGTTTAGTTGATACCTGGTTTCTCATTTTGCTGTAGTATTTATAGTTGACGAATGAATGCTATGGTCTCTATTTTGTGAAAGTAAAAACGGTAACCAAAAAAAAAAAAAATAACATGACTTCTTATTCTGGGTAAACTAATTGTATTAGTATTGTACATAAGTATTGTACATTAATTAATCATGATATTGTCCAGGATTACATGACTCGGAAATGTGATCAAGTGTCATAAATAATAACAGCCAATCAGGGTTCACTATGCAAACCAAAGTCCTTTGGGTTATTATCAGAAGAAGAAAAAAAATCTAGAGAATTTGAGACAACTTGATCTTTGCGTCTTTTTTTCTTCTTCTTTTCTTCTGACTAAAAATTATGTATTTGTTAGACATAAGCACAAGGAGACATGGACTAGGGACCAGAAAAGGAAGCTACATTAGCCACTGGGAAAAGGTGGGGTGACTATCTAATAAGGTCATTACCAGTGCTCTGCTTTGTGCCTTGGAAATCTACCACTGTGTCTGAATGGGAGATTTCCAAAGCCAGACGATGCTCCAAGCTCCTGATGGGAGAAAGACGAGGAAGCGGTTACCTGCTAGAGGCTCCAGGGGGCGCCGGAGATCAGGGGTCACAAGTTCAACCTGAGGCTCGTTTGGCTCCTCCGGGGCTGCGGTGTTCTCTAAAGGACAGAAATCTTGTTTGACCTGTGATGTTCTCTTGTTCTGTATCTAGTACACTAGATGTACATCACTTCTCATATGTAGCTTGGCTCGTTTCGAATTGAGTGACATTTGAGGAATTAGATTTCCTTCATAATATGAATAGTTCTTATAGTATCATGCTATGATGCTGTTTCCAATTTTTTAGTCCTGTTTAGCGAAATGAAAATGAACACAAGGATGTAACGTGCCTCACTCGGGAGCTCGTACCTGGTACAGTGACCTGAATGATTTCTCCATCCGGTGGCTCGGTTTTGACCTTTTTTAAAGGCACGCAGTCTCCTGAAGGCCCTAAAAACACATTTTCTGTTCATAACATAAAAAAAAAAAAAAACCTCAGCCATTGATGATATTAAGCTGAATGTAGCGTGATGGACGCTCACCTGCTTCACAGTCTGCCAAGGGACTGACACAGGAACTGGTGGATCTGAGAGACAAAGACATTGAAAACAAATCAAGAGGATGAGGAGCAAGAGCAATTTAATGAGTAAACACAGCTAACCCTGACTGACAGGGAAATATTTCAAAGCAACGCTAAAGGGCTTTGCAGTAGTCTAATTAAACGGCATAGTGCTCTCCTGAAGTTCAACAACAATTAGCGCTGTTTGCTTTGCCTGAGCGCGCAGGCTCGGGCGTTTAAAACTAATTAGCCGAGCTGCCAGTCTCGACGCCGACGTGCGCTGACGTCTACCTGCTGCTGTGGGTGTTGCTGACCAGCTCGAGGGCGGAGCTCGGCACCCTAAGCCCTTCTGGGAAGCCGTCTTCAGGGGAGGAGCCGTCCTGCTTGCCTTCCTCCTTAGCAACTTTACCTGCAGCTGATAAAATAAAAAAATAAAAATAAAAAAGCCTGCTAAGCAACAGAACACCACAGAACATGCAACTGAAATTTTTAGTTGCACATCAAACCCTGTCATGGCAAACACAAGCCCCGCTGTGAGACCTAATTCAGTAAATCTGACACTCACCAGTGAAGATTCGTTCATCAAACATCCTGTGAGGGGGGGAAGAAAACAAGCATGTAAACAAACACGGGCTAGAAACGGGCTTGCGCCTCGGCATATTGAGCTGCTTTATTTGGATGCACAAGGCTGAAGACTCAGCAGGAGAATTCCTCATTAAGCCAAACCGCCGGGTGCACACTGGCATGCGAATGGCAGTGGTTACTACACCCAGCGAGCGGTGCAGCGCTTTGGACGGCAAACGCCAATCTGCCAGATGGCACCAGGAGGCTGAAGTTTTATTCATGAGATGAAAAAAAAAAAAACACTACTGTTTATGTAGTCACTGTTGAGGCGAAATAAAAGAGAAAATGAACTGAATGAATGAACAATGCATCTTCTTCACATCCTGGTTATTTACAATGTTAAAGGGCGACGGCCAAATGACTTGACTTTTGAACATTTAAGCATACTCTGAAGAGAGCAGGTCATGGTTCATCTGGCTCAACAATTCTCATGTACTAGACAAAATGTATTCAAGAATATATATATATATTTTTTCAAACAACCGAGAGGACTCACCGTCTCACAACAAAGCGGACACCGTGTCTCTCTTCCAAGATTCGTTTAAGTTTAGGCACTCCGTAAGTGCATGGTCTCTTAAAGGGAATCTTGTCCGGTATTCCGATGATCTCGACCGCTTCCGGGTCACAGGCGATCTTCCGGTACGGCACAGGGACCATGTGATCCAAACCCAAAGCTTCAGCTGGAATTTTAACACATACAGTACAATTAATCACAGTTACTATTATAGTTAGAACTACGAGGGTGAGTCCAAAATGATCTGCACTCTCGCTGTAGAATTTATTTCAATTAACTTTCAGGAAAGACTTTCGTATTCCCTCATTAAAAATGTTTTAGGCTGAACTGCGAGCCACGAATGCACCGTTGCCTTCTTCATCAGAAGTGAATCTTCGTCCTCCAACCTTTTCCCTGAGAATGGTCTAATACTGGCCATTGAGAATCCCAGGAAACTGTACGCATGAATTTTCCATCTGACAATTGACTTTTGGACTTTTTCTTGGTCAGCAGTTGAGTATGTTTCCGTTCCATACTTTGCCATTTACTTTCGGGCTTGTAGTGATGAATCCATATCTAGTCACCAGTTGTGATTCTCTTTCACCTTTCACCTTCCTTAGTGTGTCGATCCAAATTTTGTTTGCAGGTATCCAAAGATACACCCCCACAAGTGCAACCCACAAGTGGCATCTTTCTTTGGTCGCGCCGCAGTTGCAAATGAACCGATATAACCCTTACACCTGCAGAGCAGAACGGCAAGCACTGCTTCTGAGACAGACGTTTTGATATAACGGATTGATGGTGCGGATATTTTTTGACTCACCCTCATACTAATAATCAGGACCTGGCAATTTAATCATATTAGGGGATCATAATGAATGCATGAATATAGTACTAATGATAGGACCGTGAATATCTTTGGTAACACATTATACACCAAACATTCCAATTAGACACGGAACTGGGTCGCTCATTCAGTTACAAATTGAAAGGGAACACAAACATGGCAGCTACCACTTGAAAGCATGAACAGGTTTAAACCGGTGAAAGTTTATTTTAGCACAGACATAAAAATGTAGTGCATTTAAAATATAGTTGCAAGGTGAAATAAAAGTGGCTCTTTATTTCTCTCACTTTCTCTGTCTCTCTCTCCCTGTGTGTGTGTGTATGCGTGTATGAGAGAGGAGATAATGGCTGACTGGCTCACCGTAGCGACTATTAAATAGGATCTGCACGCACTCCCGTAGCGTGTTGATGTCCTCTGTCTCTCTGATGAAGGCGTCCCATTTTTCTGTGCAAGACAAGATGATCACATTTAAACCTGGCGATCTCCGGCAGACATGCAAAAAACTGGATCGATGCACAAAACGGCGTGCTTCAGACAATAGATTGCAAGACTGAATCAATACCCTAGTGTCTCTTTTTCAGTTATTAATATACCACCATTTACTCTGAATAACAACCTTTGGCATTGAGGTAGCTTTTAAATCTCGCTACATCAAAACACTGACTGTTTAAACAGTTTCTATATTGCAACGAGCAGCTAAGAACCGGTGCTTTGTTTGGTCTACTGGGTTTGTTTGCATTAGTCAGTGGAGACAATTAACACCGGGTCTGACTCTTGGCAGTGTCTGAGAGCTTCCTGTTGCTAATTCCTGCTGCAGTATCTTGGCCAAGAACCCTTTTTTTTTTTTAA
>JAAGKR010003165.1:0-68804 GCA_011419295.1 Clarias macrocephalus
TGTGTGTGTGTGTGTGTGTGTATAGTATACTGTATATATGTGTGTGCGTGAATACATACAATATGTACACATACAAACTTGAATATATTCATACATACATAAAAATATAATGAAACCCACACACACACACACACACACACACACACACACACACACACACACACACACACACACACACAAACAAAGAGCCTGGGTTAACAGGTTGATGCAGGGCCAGGACATAAATATCCATCATATCTATTTGGGATATTGTGTGTGTGTGTGTGTGTGTGTGTGTGTGTGTGTGTGTGTGTGTGTGTGTGTGTGTGTGTGTGCGCGTGTGTGCACTGGGTGAATGAGTGCATACTGTGTTTTGGGAGCACTGTGTAAGTGGCTTGGGCAGAGTGCCATCCACCTGGCATAGTCCCTGCTGAGAGAGGGGCCATAACACAGCACTGCTGTCTCTCCATGCACTGCACCCACCCAGGGCAGGTTGCCAGGAGACAGCTGTCTCCCTGGGCTTTATTTACTGCTCTCATCAAGGTCATAGCCTGCTCCGGCCAGGAAATATGGTGCGACAGAGAGAGAGAGAGAGAGGGGAGGGCGTGAAGTTCTGACTGACAGCAGGATCATCTTTTAGTACTGTGCAAAAGCTTTAGTCCACCTTAGAAAATATATTCACACCCTGGATCTAGTAAACTAGAACTGTTTATTTGCCTGGTAATAATACAATTTAAGTAATATTCTAACATAACGCGTATACAATTATTTCTTGTGTTTTTCAAGTATTGTTGTGACTCACAGCTGACAGACCTGCGTGTGTCATTTCCACACTTGAAGCGCTGACGACACTGTGTGGGACTTTCGATTTCTGTGTTCTTCCAATCAGCTTCGCCTTACTGTATGTTCCTGACAGATATCAAGCTGTTGAGCAATACTCTAACTGTCACCTCTGACATCAAACAGGCCTTAACCATTTAATCTTCCACTCCCTGTGGGTTCGTCCCGACTGAAAGCTTCAAAACGCATTAAATGGAGAAGACTTTCAGATGATTTCCACAAACAACATGACGTAACCGCAGAGCAAACAGACATTTTGTTGTGCACATGGGAGCTGGGTGAACTCTGCAGACATGCTATGCAACAAATCTTGTGGCTCGCCATTACGAACGAAGTGCCTTTCGTAATGTATTTCTGTCTTCTTTTTTATTTGTATAAGGTCTTCATAAGATTTGTATAATTTTTTGGATTACTTTCGACACCTAGCCAAAGCTCCCTGAAGCAGGCAATCTTATACCTATAGCCAGAAAATTGTAATGAAACAGTGCCACCTAAACACCCTGGAGTATTGGGGCATGATAGGCAATTAAGCTTAGCCACGTTTTTAAGCAAGCAAAAATGATTTTTTGTCTTCATGCATCATCTCTGCATTAAGCATGCTGAGGTCGCATAAAATCATACTAATCTTGTTTAGTTCACTGAATAATTTATTGTAGTTAATGAATAATATGGGTTAAGATAAATAACTGAGTATTTGCAGTGTGTTTAAGGGTTCCCCATTGAGATGAAAGCGATGTTTCCCAGTATAATAAATGAAAAACTGGTTGGATTTTGCATAATTTTGCTCTCCCGGGCCATTTCTAAATGATTTGATGAATACAAAAAGCACGATCTCTCCATATTAACAATTAATATCTAATATAGTCGTGCACTTGCTACATCCCACCAACAGGGCATGTGATTGAGCTATTAAACTAAACTACAGTATGTTTGATGGAATTTAAAGCAGAAGTTTATAGAATCAAACCTGATCTCTATTAGTCAACAGCATTTCTGCTAAATACAGGAAATGATTGTTTCTTTTAGTTCATGTTTATTTGCATTTACCCTCGACTTTGAAAGACTTTGCACATTTACGGTATGTTTTTCTGCAGTGTCCTGTCTTTAAAAAGTAATCTTATATTTTTCCCAATTAAAACGTACTTGTAGATGAATAATGACCCATCCTGGAAAAGCACAAGCTGCCAAATTTCCAAATACACTAACCCAGCCAAAGAATGCAAGGGGAGTGCTATTTTACAACAGCTCTCCATTCATCAGCAAAGGCTGAAGATTGTACGAGGATGATGACACACTGTGGCCCTCAGCCCATAAGCACTCACTGACTTAAAGAGCAGGCAGCTATTGTAACGCAACACTTAAGCGTAACTCACATTTAGTTGGCCGCTCTAGTTTCCGTCTTCCTCGTTTCTTGCGAGGTAGAATTGACAGCATCTCCTCTTTGTCCTTCTCGGAGTCGCGCTTGTCATGAGCAACAACAAATCCGTTCTCCAGGGAAGGGCTCATGCTGCAGGCGGCCTGGCGAGGGAGGCCGTTTTCCAAAGCACTCTGCCCCTGCGTGGGGCGAGAGCCTTCGGAGGATCTGTTGCCATGCCGCTCTCCTACATCCCCATTGTGAACCTGAAGCTGTGAACAGGACTGGATCCCTGTTCCTCTGTGATTCTTGGACACACCCACCAGCTCTGTCAGTGATCCACAACCCTCCACCTGCAACAGGAAATGACAGTGTGAACAGTCAAGCCAAAAATATTAAACATTACAGAAGAGCAGTCTTAATATACTGCATTAAAGACTATATAAATGTTTTCATTATATGTGTAATCAAAAACCATGCACGTAATAAACATGTGAAAGGTCTGACTGTAAAATGAGATCAATGTTTGCAGTTTTGAGAAAACCGTTTCTTTTTTTAGATTTTCAAAAGCTGTTAAAGAATAGTTTTTGCATGTTTTCTTCATGTCACAAAAGCTTGAAACTTGAAAGCACAAATGCTGCTGCTGCAAAAAAAGTTGTAATGCTTTTTATTTGTATCAGTATGATTTTTTAAGTGATTTTGCAAAACACTTCTTCCCACAGTTTTGTCACAATGGACAAATCAGCCTGCATTTGCGTTTGTGGTCATATACAGTAAGTATCCAACTTAGTATCAATAATGTGTTGGTTCAGTAGTAATATAACGACAGCAAACTCGTACTTTCATTAAGACTTTGAAGTGAGCCAATCAGCGACAAGTTGCAGCTAATTAGATCTAGGGGGAAAAAAGTGTTTTAACCTTATCATTTCAAAGATTGTTGAAGATAATGAGAAACAGTAAAAACAATAAAAAAAACTTCATCATCATTTTTTCATTTAAACAAGTTTTACATGCATGCTTTGCAAGGGTGTTCAAATCAAACTGGGACTAAAAACCCCCTTTATTTCTCTATATAATCCCCTGCTACACTAACACTCTTATTGTCTAGCTTGGATATCATCAAGGTAGAAACTCTGACCCCCTTAAATGGCTCAAGCATGTGGACCTAGAACAACGTCTGGACTGTACAGGGGACGTGTCAGTAACTCCCATCCGAGCTGCTGTTCCGTACTGTACAAGTGGTGTTCCTGAATGATTGTGTGTACAGTTCAAAGACAGACGCGTGTTTTCCGTAAGCTGGTGACAAGTTATTCATAAATTCGTCAAGGATCAGGTATTTCATTCACTGAATATTATTGGGAAGGACTGCAGTGGGCTCTTGTCATTCATAGGCATATGGCCTTCTTTATAACCTTTGAACCATTCAAATGCTTTACTTTACTGTGGATGGGAGTCTCAGCAGCCAGTTTTACCATTTCATTCACGAGAAATTTCATCGCAAATCCCGGTTTGACTTGAACATCCCAGGTATTACTCACTCACTCATCATCTATACCGCTTAATCCTGTATTCAGGGTAACGGGGGGCCTGGAGCCTATCCCAGGAGACTTAGGGCACATGGCAGGGTACACCCTGGACAGGGTGCCAATCCATCGCAGGGCACAGACACACACATACACTCACTCATTCACACACTACGGGCAATTTGGTAATGCCAATTAGCCTAACCTACATGTCTTTGGACTGTGGGAGGAAACCGGAGAACCCGGAGTACAAGCACGGGGAGAACATGCAAACTCCATGCATACAGAAATGGGAATCGAACCTGGCCGGGGATCAAACCCGGACCCTGGCAGTGCAAGGCGACAGTGCTAACCACTACACCACCGTGCCGCCACCCAGGTATTAATAAAACAAGAAAGTTATACATTGTACTGTATATAAACCCTACATTAAACCCTACATGCCTCAAAATCTGTATTGGTAAAATTGGTTCATCTTAAAACATATTCATTGGCTAAAAGGTGTAATACAAACTGAATATATAAAAAAGTGAAACTGAAAAGAAATGTATTTACAGAAATATAGACTGACCGGTCCTGGGAGTTTAAAGGGTTATGATGTATTATAGTCATGGCATACAATTTGTGGATAAGAAGGAAGAATGTAATAATGCAAGTAATAATTCTGAATCTTGTTCAGGTATAAAAGGTGGTTTCTGATTAGTTCAGTATAAAGTAAAGTTTATATAAATTCAGGTTTATTAGTCTGAATTAGTCTGCAACAGCAGCATCTTAGTGCGAGTAATATACATTAACCTTCCAGTAATAAGGATGACTGCTCAGCTTGCAGACAGAAATAAACCCGTTCCAAGAACAAACCTCTGCACTTGTTTTTAATTAAGTATGCAAGTGAGTGCATATGACATACAGTAATAAAGACATCCTCGCTGATGTATCCTAAAACACAGGTTTGTACTGTTTATACTGTATCAACACACCAGGCAATAAAGCAGCAGGTACAAATGACTTTCGTACCAGGGGTGGAAAGTTATAAAACACAGATACTCATGATTTCCTATAATACTTTTTTTCAAGTGTAACCATACTGTTTTCTGGTTGTTTGTTTTTATAAACTATTACACTCGATTAATAGATTAAAGATCAATAGATAGATTTCAAGATCAAATTAAAACATTAAAATTACTAGAGAGTAGTGTAGATTTTGTTCCAGATGAATTGAGTAAGAGTAAATGATTGCTACTTTTATTTCAAGTGAATTATTATTATAGTAGCAGCACTTTTACTCAACTGACACAAAACCTACTATGAACACATTTTAACGGTTTATTACCCTGTTATGGCTAAAAAAAAATCCAATTTGTACTTTCACTAAACTTTAAAAACAAGCATTACGACTGTAAAGTCATCTGCAGTGGATAAAAAAAAAACTCCACTCCACTGAATAACTACTAAAATAAAAACACTCTCCACTCGCAGAGATTTAGTCTGGTTTTTTGTGATGTAAAAATTTAAATTGAGATATATCATGTCATTATTTTCGGATTTCCCATGTGGTAGAGCAACCGACAAAATTCAAGTGTAAAGCAAACAGAAGCGCTACACTGCAACCAATAGTATGTGGACACCTGAACTTTGACACTCATGTACATGCAGGACATCCCTTTCCAGATTTAGCCCCTCCCCTTTTCTGCTTTAACAGTATCCACTCTTCTGGGGAGGTTTTCCACTTGATTTTGATTGCGACTATGATTGTGGCTGTTGGAATTTCCACACATTCAGTCGCAAACCTAGTTCTCCTATACCAGCCTTGGTAAACCATGTCTCTGTCATGGACTTCACTTGATGCAGAGGCTTGTTGTCATCCAGGAACAGGATGGAAATATTAATACTACAGCAGACAAAAAGACATTCTAGACGACTGTGTGCTTCCAATTTTGAGCCAACACATTGGGGAAGGTCTACATAGGGAAGCGATGGTCATCTGTCTCCAAACTTTTGTCGAGATGCTATACATTAACTCATATTCATGCTCAGAGTGCTCAGAATCAGCCAATTATATTCAAACTCATGTTTAAAAGTAATTATCATACACCTGGTTCACAATGATTAAACTCAATAAAGATCAGCTGTAGTCATGTAGATCTCATTATTGAAAAGTATGGATCAGGAGAGGGGTATAAAGAATCTCCAAAGCATGAGATGTATGATGCAAAGAAGAGAAAATATGATGTTACCAAGAACATGTTCCTCCATAAGAGACAAAAGAATAAGACAATACCCTATGAGGAAGGCTGCTAAGAGACATAAATCACTTTTAAAAGATCTGCAAGATCTGACAAGTACTGGTCACTTCCTGCATGAGACAATAATTGCTTACATGTCTGGGTTAGAGTGTCTCGATGGAAGCACTTTATCATTATTCAAAAAAGGGTATACACGCACAGCTAAGCGTGGTGTAGGCACCATAATGCAATGGGGCTGCTTCTCTTCAGCAGGACACACTAATAGGTCTTTAGGCTGCTAAAAAAAAATACATGTGGAATGACATGAAGATAGCTGAGCACATGAGATCCACTCCATATCCGATAAGCGTGTATGCATTCAAATTGCGTGTATTGTGAGTATAAAGTATAATAAAAAATACCTATTTAAAATGTGTTCATTTGGTAACAAAGCTTTAACAAATATATTAGTTAAGAGGTGTGCTTACTTACGAGTTATTAATTTATTATACATTTTTCTCTTTTTTAGAAACCTGTTTAAATTTGTGGTGGTATATTACTTTACTTTTAAAGGCACTTCCAGCACTATGGAGGTGACATTTAGACTCATATTGGTAAGCAAAAAGCCTCAGAGCATGGAGAAGCTTAGTATCAGAGAACTCATTTCCATAACTTCATGTAACCTCTTCAGCTGAAAACAAACCCTCTAAAGTCATACAGTGTGGCGCAAAAGTCTCGAGTCGTTTCTTCCTATTTTGATTCCAAACAGAAAGACTTTCTTGTATTTTTTATGTAGTCCTGCGGAACAGTTCGCCAGACTTTTTTTGGCTCTCATTTTTGGCAAGTTTTTGGCTAAAATGTTTTTCAATCCTGTCCCCGTACCTGACAAGTTTCAGACAAATGTTTTCATTTGTTAAGCCACTGTGGCATATGAATCGCTCTAAAATTAAGGCAGGAAAAACTGGTACAGATGATGACAGATGAACAGGCTGGTGATGGCGATGATGAATGTCGATTTGTAACAGACGAGAGGGGAAATGAAACTGCTGTTGAGGGTAATACAGAAACAACCAATTTTTAAATTGTATCCTTAGGCACGTTGAAACCTGTCACAGTAAATCATTTGTTCCCATTTCTTTAATTTAAGAATGAAATGAAATGACATTAATTTAGTATGAAGAGATGATATGGGGTGGCTGAAGACATTTGCACAGTACTGTATAATGACTTACATCCTGAAAATATCTAACATTTTATCAGTGTTATGGATGTGACATTAAACAGACACACATTTATGAGAGAGTACAGATTTTCTAACAACTCTAACAGTGCTAAAGCATGACATGTGTACCATGAAAGAAGATTCATGAGAATAATAAAGAATAAAATGTTTTCAGATAAACTGTCATTATGGATGTAATATTATCGTGTTATGCATATGACATGTCTGAATCAGTAATCTACAAACTATATAAAGAACATGGTTGAGTAGTGAATTTGAACATGAAACATTTGTAGTAGCAATTTTTTTTTTATATCGTTAAATGAGCAAATATTGCTGACATTTGTCAGCTTTCGATGCAGAGTATTGGACTTTACTGTTTCATTTACCGCTTAAAAGTTTAGCCAGTATAAGCACACATAGTATTTGTATTGTATCAGTGTGATTTGGTAGGAACCCTGTGAATTATGGGGTCTTTTTCCACATGGTAACGTTGATCCTTGCATGGAATGGTCCAGTAGAAACAAAACCTGATGATAATATTTATCCTGGTTGAATTTATCTTTCATTTTGAATGTTTTAACAAAACCCTCAATTAAATAATTTACTATGTAAAATATGAAAGGGATTGAAGAAAGTAATGCTGCACAAAAAAAAAACAATGAAAAATTATGTTTTATGAATTTCTTATTTAAATTCTACTCAGTCTGTAAAATTTTGACTAAAACTGTAAACAATTTTCTGCAGCATTTTTACCACGAAAGTTTGTAACAGCAAATCAGCTGCTTTGAATCAGAGCATCCAAAAAAAAAAGGGTAAAAGTATTAATTAATAATTAACCATGCAGGAAGCCAAACTATATATTTTAAAATACTGAATATAAAGCACCAACTGGGTTACCTTCTATCTGTACTATTTCACAATCCTTAGTGTAGTTTCCGCCCTGTACATTTTTGGTAACAAGGCTTTACTATCATCCTGTGGCTGTTTAACCACATGAGGCACGCTAAAGGGCTGACAAAAGGCAAACAACCTGAAGGCCCTGAAGTTGATGTACTGTATAAATGTCTCTTTTACATCGTGGCTTACATAAAGACATATTTCACAGAAGCATTGCAAGTATAATTAATCACACAGGTGTTTTGACTCTCAGATCTCCATCGTTTGCACAGTGTCTGTTAATACCATGAAAACCCTTTTGAAATGAACACGATGTATAGAAATAACAAGACACAATTGTTTGCTTTTCAATTTACCATGAACTGTTCGAAAATATGAGAGAGCCATGTTAGAAACAGTCATGCGGAGAATAAATACAGTATGAAAGAAACCTGAGGGTGAAATGGGGGGAGCGTTTGCAGCTAGGCATAAACACTTTCAGCAGTGATCTTTTTTTTTTTTTCTCCTAAAAACCCCATCAGCCCAGATGCTGCGTGTTGGGGGAGGGTACGCAGTGGTTATGGCTGAAGGCTAATACTGTGCTGGGTTGATCATATTATCTTTAAAAGAGTCTCAAGAATACACATTGTTAGCACCTAAAAAATTTACTCGGCTTGATTTTGCATAATGCTTTCTTTACAAAAGGCATTACCATTTCAAAGGATCTGCTTTTAACACAGACATTTAGCCCGTTTTTTTGAGAGGCCACGACATGAGAACCACATCATTCCATACAATGATGGTTTTTTATTATGCACGTATCACTTACTGGACATGGTTCCCAGCATATAAAAACTGTCTCACGTCACCCAAGACTCCGACACAAAGCCCCGATGCTTTATGACAACGTATCCTGTACGGCTGGCTTCTTAATCTCCTCATACAAAGACATATCAGCCCACTGGATCTGACCACCTGCTTTAGGAGTGCTCATGAGTGGTAAAAGATTGATATGAGAAAACAGTAGAAATCAAGAAGGACAGATTTAAGGCCTCAGGAGAACCACGCTGCCAGTCTGACAGTGGCGTTGCTCTTCAGACTCGCAGCTGCTGCTTCGCCTCACTGGCTCGGAGTGTCAAAGCCGTTCTCGTGAAGAGGAAATCAAACAAGGCAGACACAGAACACAGCCATTTTATGTCTCGCGCTAAAGAACCTCCAGAGCCACAACCGGACTGGCTGTTTCTCGCTATTCTCTGGAGTGGGATAACTTAATCAGGTCTTGACTTTTCCTCTGGGACGATGGAATATGCCTGTTCTGAGACCTACAGACTGAAAAATTCAGTTTCCTCCAAACACTTGTATGTTTTTTGCTAGTCTACTGGTTTTTAGATAAAAAAATCAATATCATCACGACTTCAACAAAGTCTGCTGAATCACTGTGGCAGATTTTACACGATGATTAGAACAACTTACCAGTCGATTTCCCTACATAACTGTCTTTTAATAAATCTTTACAGCAAATTCATTCATTTAAGAAGCAATTTCTTTCCACGTTACAATACTTTTTTTTTTTTTTACAGTACTCTATGGAATACGGAAAGTACTGTATGTGTAACGAGTTTGTTCAATGAAAAGGGTGTATTTAATATAAACCTTACTAAAGCTGGACATTTCTAGTTCCATCAAAGCTTAAACAGTATAAACTTTATGGTGCATTCTTTCCATTTGTTTCTTCTTTTTTTTTTTCACTCAACATTACAAAGAGGCGGTGGTATGAGAGGAATGTTGGCTGTTTGTCAGAAAGGAGCTAGTGGGCTCCGCATGTTTTGCTTTCCTCAACCCTCATAAAGCAGAAAAAAAAAAAAAGAAACCATTACTCAGCTCGAACAAATAATAAAACAGCTGGCAAATTGCAAGCAATAAACATGGTATAAAGTACGCACAAATCAAATGCAGAGCAACATGGGCAGTGAGCAGATGTTGACTGAAGCGGAAATATATGGCACACTTTTTACGAAGCACCTTTCCTATTCGAGCTATGAAACCTGCACATGTGTAGTCTGACATTTTTCAAAAGAGGAAGGGGCAGGAAAGGGGCTGTCTTCACAGCCACTAGACTACAGTGTAAAAATAGCGTTTGAAAAACACACAAACACACGCACGCACACAGACACGCACACAGACACACACACACACACACACACACAGTGTGGGGAAACAATACCATTACTGGGTCATGATGAAAAGTGGAGCACATCTTATGAGAGGGAGAACACCTTTCTCATTACTTCCCTGAGGGACATCTTCATATGGGGTTACATTTCACAGATACTTCACCGACACAAGTCAAAGGCAGCATGAAAATATGACAGGCCACTAACGCGTGAACAGAAATTCCCTTACTACTGCGGCGATTACCTGTTGAAGAAATGGTGTACTGGGGTAATAAAACCGGGATGCCCCCAGGGGAGAGGGAGGAGCGGATGTGGGGTTTCTGAGCACCATGTGCTCTGACATGCCCCTCGCCAGATTAATTATGCAGGAGATGGGATTATTTTCAAACACGGGAAAAACGGGTCCCATAGCAGAGGATGTTTAGCAGGAGGTGTATGTGAAACGCACTAGCTGACTTTACCAGAGTGGGCTCTTTCTAGAGTAAATGGCCGTCGAAAAAAGACTTGCGCTGGAGAACAAAAGGAAATACGAGAAGATCTGAGGCGGATGTGCGAAGTGAAATGAGAAGGAAAAAGCCGAGAGAAATAATGAGAGTGAAAAGAGAAGATAAATGAGTCAGCTTTCAGCCTGTGAGAAAGAATGAGTGTTATGCAACAACATTCCTGACCCCCCTGACCCAGACATGATCTCTGTCAGGGGTCAGACCTGAAGACTGGCTAAATACACATGCAGGGCAACATGAGCTGTAGCCTCCGTTAGCCTTCAGCCTTGCAGGCCAATAACCAGTCAGGTAAACATATCCACACGCTGCCCAGATTAAATCCAATACCTCAGTCAAAGGCGATATTAATGAATTATGCAGTTCCAGTCAGAAAGAGCAACTACGGCTGTTTGATAAAGATGTGTCTTAATTATGTACATCTTATTTATCTTAACTTGAAATATTGTGTGCTGTTTGGGAAGAACAATAGACATGTGTTTGAATATCTTAAAACCAACTTCACCTCGATGTGCTTCCTTTTCATTTCAGGAACTTTTTTTTTTCTTCTTCACATTAACTGAGTCATCAACAAGTATGAGACAATATTGATGTTGAAACCATGACTGTAAATGATTTGACTTGCTATATTGTGTGTTCTAACAAACCTTCCTGTGTATCCTGTTTTTCTGCTTTCTTCCTGAAAGTAAATCCTACCAAGATACGGTTAATTGCGTCTTAGCGCTAAACTGTACACCGGCTGCAGCATACTCACAAGGAGGTGTCTGCGTTTGCGGCTGGGCCGTCCGACTTTGCGGGCCGGAGTGCTGAACGCCGGCCTGTCCGCCACGGCCAGCTCCTTCTCTCGGCTCACACTGTCAGTCTGCCCAAATGACAAAGAGCCTCCATGTCACAAATGCATCACACCACACCTCCACTCCCCACTGTTTCCATCTGTTTCTGTCTTGTAACCTGCTTGTTTTCAGACTGATGATCTGTTCATTTGGGATAAAATTACCCATTTATTTATTTGTTTTTGTTTTTTTATAAAGTGGTTGAATTTCAATAGCAAACAGTACATATTAAAATATATATTACAGAAATTATGATGAGGGCATTTTTACCTGAAAGTAATTAAATATATTAAAAGGGCTAAAATGATAAATATGAATCTCTACCAATGTTAACTCTTATTTACTCTCAAATCTGTGTACTCACACCTGCTCGCCAAGAAAAGCTGTTTTTAAAAGTATCAAACGGAAAATTTGTGTTAATTAGGTAAATAAGCAATATGGGCGATAAGGTGCAACAATACATCACGATACTTCAGGAGTTCTTCATGATACACAAAATATATCACATTATACAATTGTGCAATATTTAGTTGTACAATTTTTTCTTAGGTTTTTTTTTTTTTTACAGAGAGAAACAAAGTAGTAATAAAACACAATGCCACCTGATGATAACTTCAATACTTAGTGTATCATGATCTTAATATATCACTCTATTGCACATGATATCATATCATAGCTCTGATGGATATAAATGTACAATAGAGCTCTAAGAGCATGCAGGCATTTAAGCCGCTTTGCGTCCTCTAAAGGACTTGGGAAGACGGGATGGCGTAACATCATCATCTCCATCATATCCATTGCTATCTCTGACACACTTTCCATAAACTGTGCATGCCAGGGGTTGCTGAAGCTAGAGACACACCCCAACATGAGCAGGGGTGAATGGGTTTCTCTTTACACTCTTCTTTTTTTTTTGTCCGGACAAGGATATTTAGATAATGAGAGAGGCCGGCACTTGAGTGACACCTCCCTTTTAGGCAGTATGAAGTGAGGATTCTATAGCCGCGGAGCTGACCTACCACTCTCGGCTTCCACTTGACACAGTTACAAAGACATTTGGCAGCTCTTTCTCTTCCCTTCTTCCCGTTCCTCTTTGTCTGGAACAACTGTGTCTCCCCCCCCCAAACACCCAGTCTCCCTGCCAGCCAAGCACCCTAGGGTCTGCAGGCAAGAAAAGACGATCCTAAGGTTGTCACGACACTAAACCTGACTGAATAGCAATGCTCTAAATCATGTTAATAGGCATACTGAACCTGTCCACCATGACTGAAGGTCTGGAGTAGTTGAGCGGCCAATGACTGCCGATCCCTACTTATGCCTAATTCATTTCTCAGCCATGTATATTTTTGGTGATATAATTTTTTTTCATATAAACATCAGTGGCCAATAACTATTACAGACCCAGACATTACGACTACACTATTCCTACTAGTGCTCGAGTACTCATAAATTTTAGGTGAGCAATTTCATTGTCTCCCACAACACCTCCAAGCCAACAAATCTTTTTCATTTAAAAAGAAATACAAAGTGAGGGTTTGGGAAACTTGGCATTGCCTGGCGTGAACTCACCAGCATCGTCTATAGCTTTGCTCTATTTCTGGCAAATGGCCAGTTATTTAAGGCGAGCCTTGTTGCCAGGCAACAGGGCTACAGCGAGCCTCGCGCAGCTCCGCGGGTGGAGAGGAAGAGAATGAATTCGTCTATAAATCAGCCATACAGCATCCTCCTATCCACAAGCCAACACCCACGTCACCAACCACTTGCATGACACAGCCGCACAAATCTCCCGGGCCGAGGAGGATAACAATGCATTGGGAGTATAAATACGACACATTGTGATACAAACAGCCCCAGAGGCAGTACACGGTCGTTATTTCAGCTCACAGCTCAAAATAAAGGGAGTTTTGTTCAGGTTAATATGCGATTAAATAAAGAAAATGATGTCATTTAAAGTGACTGTCTGAGAACATCTTGTGTTTAGTTCTGGAAACATCTGGACTAGGTGAAGAATTGAAAAGGGTGAAATTCACTGGGGCAAACCACTCTGTTAAATAAAAGGCCTTAATTATAGTTAATTCTACAGTAAATCCTATTAACATCTGTCCCTTTTCCATCACTGATTATACATCAAAATATTCCGTGCAATTTTCTATGTACAGCTTGTGGCTGGTGTCTAAGGTGTCTTTTGAGATTTTTTTTTCTATGTATTAGAACCAATACCAGAGGCAGCATTATCAGATTTCACAAACATTGTATTTAATTAAAGTGCATATTTACTAAACAGAATGCTTTTTATTTTACCAAATCATACTTAATATTTAATATTTAATACTGCGGACAAAAATCATAGGATTAAATTGTAAGTGTGAGAATTACATTTACTGTAAGACGAATATCAGTGGTGTGATGAAATGACATGAAATTGCAGTGGGTGACTCATTCTTATTCAAATGTTCACCTCTGGTAGTCATTACAGACATATTTACACCTAGTGTTTGACTGTTGCAAAGAGCACACGCTTACCATGCGATTTCCCCCACTGTTGAAGTCAGAGCTTTTGAAAGCAGCGGTGGTGGTGGTGACTGTGTTGGATGGCATCACCAAAAGAATCACTTTCCAATACAGTACAAAATTTGATTTGAAAAAAGGAGCAAAACAAAAAAACTAAAGCAAAAAAAAAAAAAGTTTCAGTGATCCTCCCTTGCTTGGTTTCCTGTAAAATAAAACAGCATATGTCAATTACATCACATAGACACTTTCTAATACACACTTTCTTTGATTCACACTCTAATAGATTATACATACATCACATATAAAACAAACAACTAGATCCATTAGGAAAATAAAAGAAAAAAAACTCCAGAATTCATACAATCTGAGTTAAAACATAAGCGCATCACAACAATTCTAAATCTAACAAGTCCCTCTGCTTTAATTTCATTTGTTCAATCCTTTTCCAAAGCAGTAAATGTGTATCAGTTACAAAGCATGCAATAAATACATCTAGATCACATCTTCCTGACGCTCTATAACGTCCAAAGCCTGACAAGAATCAACAAGTCACCCTCAAGTCTTCGTCCCACGATCCACGTCTAGACGTCCCGGAATTGCAAAGCCAGATACCCTGAGATATGCTAACAAGGTTATAAAATATTGATTCTTCACAGTGCATGCATGCATGCATACAGGTGCTATTTGAATCACATATAGCACTACACAAAAGGCACGTGTGTGTGTCTGTGTGTGTGTGTGCTGGATGGGCTTTTCTCTGCCCAGCTCAGTTGTGCATATGATATACCCTCTCCAGGAAAGACATATGAATTGCATATAGGTTATGGTACTGCCTCCAACGCCATTTTACTCGCAGAAGTTGTGCAGCTTTGTCAGTGTTCCTGGTTAAATCTGCTTTGTTAAATGGGATTATTAGAGCCGAACACAATGACAGTGCACGATCCGATTCATTGCAACATACACAAGTATACAAGATTTTCAGGTCAGGTTTTTAATTTCACCTGGAAATCATAATGATACGTAAAGAAACGTTATTATGAGATAGTTTTTTTGGGGTTTTCTTTTTCCCTGTAAAGGTTTGTCTAGGTCACACATTTTATCATCATGATGCTTGTGTCGATGTGTCGTGTTTTTTGGCCGAGGTAGCGGAAGCGTGTGTGTGTCTGTGTGTGCCGGTCGATCACCTGCCTTGGCCGTACGAAAAAAAAAACATTAAAAGACACTTTTATTCAGGAAGGCATTCGGATTTCTATCTACGACTCGGTGTTAGAAAGACCCGACCCGACCTGCTCGTGCTCACGTTTATCTGCCATCTGTAAAAATCAGATCAAGTTCAAGTGCATAAAGCGCAGCGCGCGAGTCTGAGCTCTGCAGAAGCGGAACGCGCCTCGTCTCTCTCTGACCTCGCGCGCTCGCTCTACACCGCGACCAGTTTCCTCCTGCACAGCGACCTGCACCAAGGCGGTTTTTTTTTTTTTTTTTTTTACAAAGGGGCAGGGTGTGGTGATAAAGCAGAGCATGATGTTAATTACCCGTGTTGTGCCAAGTCCCAGGCCTGAGCCCTTTTTTTTCTGTTTTGTTGCCGCCGACTCCCGGATCCTCCTCGCGCTCCTCTCCCCGTCCTCCGCCTCCCCGGCCGGCCAGCACTTCTCCCGCGGCCTCGCGCGCACTGCAGAGGGCCGGCCTGCTTCGAGCGCGACGCGTGGTCCTACTGCGAGTCGTCTTCTCTTTACGCCTGCCAGCTCTGACATTTCGTTTCCAACTTAGTCGCGTCACTGATCTATTACTAGCGGTAGTACTCGTCGTTGTTCTTCTGCTAATTTATAAAATTACTTAGAAGGTTAAAACATAAACAATAAACTGATCATTTTTAATGTAATTCTCATATTATTACTTCAGGTTGAAGCCCACGTACATGTCTGCCTGCAACTAAGATGGACCCCTTAAATATTTTAAACTGTAATTTCACCTAATTTTGTTTGGTGTGACAACATTATAGTATGTAGTATTGGTTTCCACTTTATTGAGAGCTAAATATTTGGAAATTGTTAAAAGTTTGCCTAGTTCACAACAAAATTATATACGGTCAATAGGAAAGAATGGATATAGAAAGTTTATATTTACGCTAAGTGATTCTTCTTTTGTCATCTTTTGTTTTTGCGCAGTTATTTGTTGACAGCACGCTTTTGACACAGCGCGGTTCCGGGTGCAAGCCGCCAGTAAACACCAACGAAGAAGAAGCGCTTAGGTCACCCACAAAGCAGAAGGAGACGCAAACGGCTAGCTGTGTATTGATTTGAGGGCGCGTTCTGTTGCGGCCTGAAAATGGAAGGGAGCGATAAAATTATCAGCGAGGCCAAGAGAGGAAGAAAGCCGCAAGAGAAAACGACATAAATTGTCAGTAAAGGCTTATGTTACGCCTGAGATGTAGATTTGGAAATTGTTAGTGTTTTTGTGTAATTATTTATTTTAATGTGTGCCTTAGTTTTTGTTTATCCTTAAAGTCGTTTGGAAAGCGTTTTTTTTTTGCATCCGAGAAAAGGCTTTAAAATAAGAATGTATGGTGCTGTAATGCACTTAATTTATCTCAGTCAACTTTAATACCCCTATCTCACCTACGCGGTTTCGCGCGGTGGCCGGAAGTCCGGTTCTTCATGATTCACCGCGAGTTTTGGCGCTGCGATTACGCTTCCAAATATATATAAGTCGCCTTAAAAACATGTTTAAACATGTTTAATTTTTTTTTGGCAGCCCTTGCAGAACATTGCGGAACGTCGGCGGGCAGTCGCGGCGGCTCGCGCTGCCTAACACCGCATCTCACTGTGAGTCAAACCGCATAGGTGAGACGGGTATAAGCTATTCCTTGTCTTGTGAATAATGACCATGTTTATTTTTGAAAAAATGCTGTATGCATTTAAAAAATAAAAGGAGATTTTTCTAAAAAAAAAAAAAGAAAACCAATGAATTTTTGTTTCTCTTACATATTTTACATTGCTGTTTAATTAAGCAAAAGTGCATTTTATCCAATTAATCGATTACATTTTTGGTAGAATACTCGATTACTAAAATATTCGATAGCTACAGCCCTACTGCCAAAGTTTCATTAAATTTTGTCAAGCCAGTTTTGCGTGATTCTGTGACAAAATCTGGATGGACAGAAAGACAGACATACACACAGAAAATTTTCTAAAACTGGTTTTGGGTACTTCAGTGTATGAAACATAAGGATATCATTGAAAAAGCAAGTACAGGCAAAACGTCTTTTATTTATATACTAGATTAGTTAAACTTCTACTGTAGGTGGCACAGTGGCTTAGTGCTTTGCACCTCCAGGGTCCGGGTTTGATTCCCGGCCAGGTGTGCATGGAGTTTACCATGAGTTTGGTGGGTTTCCTCCCACAGTACAAAAGTATATAGACTAGCCATAATTACCCATAGTGTGTGAATGAGTGAGTGAGTTTGCAGATGTGCGTATGCTCCTGTGGCCTGCGATGGATTGGCACCCTCTCCGGGGTGTACCCAACTTTGTGCTCCAAATCCCTTGTAATATGTTCCAGGCCCGACAAGAATTAGTGAAAACGTGAGGACAGTCAACATCAACAGTTTAAATTAAATTGTGATTAAATCTGTTACTGAAATCTAAAGTGATCTTAATGATAACATTTTGTCCAAGCAGTAACAATGTGGTCATAAATTTGTTTCCTTTTACCTAAACAAAACCCAATGCGGTTGTAATTGTGTAAACCTGTGGTGTAACATCTGTGATTTTACATATTTAACTGAAATCAGCATATTACTTAATAATGACAATTTATTACATGTTGTTATAAGAGCATTTGTCAGTGCAATCTGGAATAAATGTATTACTTTCATGAAATGCAGCTGGTAAATTGTTCATGTTTGCCTTTACCAGAATGTTTCAGCCTCATCAATAAAAGTGAAATACATTTTATTTAAAGTCTTCCATATAAACATGATTCTTTTTCCTGGGTAAAGACACATGCTAGCTAACTTAGGGTTTCTAGACATATTCTTTTGAATCTTTATTGACAGCTCTTTTAGAAAAACTTCAAACTTGAAGAGACATGTTTAAAAGACTACACCCTAAGCCCCCTTCTTTATAACTCCATAATAAAACGTTCTGCCTAATGGTCGTTTGCCTTCATATTTTTCCACGTATCCTTGTGGACTATTCAAAAAAGAAAGTTTTTGGGTGTTCCACATGGAACCTCAAAGCACTCTCAGGGTGTTCAATCCCACCGCAAATCAAGGTCCTTAAGGTAAGCAAAAACCTAGTGCCTACGGTTTACAAGTAGCAAAGCCCTGGTCTATTGTTGAGCCAAGGTGAAAAAAAAAAGACAGCAGTGGTCCAGCTGCAAGGTGTGATTTCCAAAGCTCACTTGACGCTTCAAGAGTGGGGTGGGTATATACTGTAGATGAGTGGATGTGATTGTGCAAAACACCTTAGTACAAACTTAGACTTCGTTGATGCAAAATCACCATCTGTCATCGCTGAAGTTTCTCTTCGTGCAATGGTGTCAACACCTTCTTCAGTAAGAGCTGGTGTGGGTGCAAACTTTCATTCCAACCACGAACAAGACACTCCGGATAGCCTACTGAAAGCGAAAAACGACTAATTAAACAGGTGGCATTAGATGTGGCTTCTGCTTGGTTGGAATGAAATCCTGTACCCACACCAACAAGGATCGCAACAGTGACTTACAATAAGGCACCTCCAGTACACTTATAAAAAATCTTACTTATGATGTTGATTATAAACACCTACACAACCATTCCTGTAGTAAGAGTTTGGTTATATTTGTTACTATGCGCTTTTTAAGGGTATATCACACATAGTCAAGAGACAAGTGGTTCTACATATGTCTTCATATGATTTTCATATGAGTATAGTCTTTATTAGCCTTTGCTAACCGTGTTATTTCAAGTGAGCTATTAGATAGGCCAAAAGGCATGAACTCCCTGAAGTTATTCCCTAGGGTAAAGTCTGTCTCAGGCATGTCTCCAGCTCTGGCAGGCACCTGCTAGTAGCGGCAGTGTGCAAATCTAGTTCTTTCTTTCTTTCTTTCTTTATTTATTTATTTATTTATTTATTTATTTATTTAATGTTTTTAATTACTCCCCAATGTAATTATTTGTCAGTTCCCACCGAGCCTTTCCATGTCATATGACAGCTAAAAACCAGGGAGGATGAAGGCAAATGTACTTCCTCACAGACATGAATCCATGCTCCTGCTGCTCATGTTCCATCATGTGGAAGTGTTTCATCCTCCGAGGAAGGTACTAACTGCCTACCTCTGCATAAATGAGCTGAAAGATGCCCACTGTTGGCTAGTTTCACTGTGATTTAACACGGAAGACAAAGAGTATTGGACAGTAAGGTGAACGCTTGCATGTTGAAACACACAGGAGCTTGTTTACAGCAGGCAAGTCAATGTTAACTCTTCATTTTTTTTATTTTGAACTGTTCATTGTCGATTCAGCAGTCGGGCCGTAGCGGTTAGCAGTGTCGTCTTGCACCTCCAGGGTTCAGGTTCGATTCCCGCCTCAGGTTTGTGTGCATGGAGTTTGTATTAAGTTCAAACTGGGCTTGGTGGGTTTCCTCCGGGTGCTCCCCCCGTCCAAAGACATGCAGATTAGGCTAACTGGCGTTCCCAAATTGCCCGTAGTGTGTGAATGAGTGTGTGAGCATGTGTGTGTGCCCTGCAATGGATTTCTGTCCTGGCTGTACACCGCCTCGTGCCCCGCGACATACAGGATAAAGTGGTTGTAGATCCTACAGCTGTCATAAAAATATCATTTTCTACATATACTCCATTTTATTCAGTGCATGTATTCCAGCACCTATAAAATATCCAGATTTATCAATAAAAAATATCTGATTCCATTTCGATTCAATTAAATTCCTCAGGTTTAGGTTTTCTATTTTACCACGCTTTATATTAACAGATGTCTGAGGAAATACTCCCCTATCAAGAATATATACCTAATATGTAATGTAAGTTTTTTGAGTTGAATGGTGTATTATGAGGAAATACAATTACTCTTAAAGTTAAAACTATATACATTTATTCTACATCTCTGGTTATAATGAATTAATAACCGCTACATAACATTGAATGGTATCAGCTTGAGCCAGCTCCATTTCTGCAAATTACAATAGTCACAGTTAAGTTTATAAGTTAGATTGACAGAGACTTCATGTTCCGGCAGTCTTAGAAGCACAGACTGAAAGGAAAAGTGAGAGAGTGCGTGAAGGTTTGAGGGCTGATGTGGTTCAGTGGACCGGAAGCACCTGTATAGCCAGCAGTACTTGACACAGCTGGCTGGGACAGGTTCAGACGTGGAGGAGGCACCACTAAGTAACAACAATTTCCCTCCCTCTTACCTTTGCTAGATCCAGGCCAGCTTCAGCTCTTTTTGACTAAACCGACTTTTCTAATGTTGTAGACATACATTATTGCTTTCATATTTAGTCAGCCCTGCCATCACAAAGGGTACAGATGACCCTGGCCCGAGTCCCATGGGAAGCCCACGCAAAGGTACAGTACTGTATGTAGTTGACACCTGAATGACAATGACAATTGAATCATGTATCTCTATGATAAATTCGTTATTAGATAGATTTATTTTTATTATTAAAACATTAAAACAACTTGTCATCTGACTTGTCATTTGTTATAGTTAAAATGACGTAATTGGAATACTTAACCAATGATTTAATGCCTTTCAGTAATGTATTCAATTAGTGTTTGATTTTACTTTCATCATTTGCTGTTTTGTCTTTACTTATTTTATTTATTGATTTATGGCTGGATAAAAATATTGCCCACAAGTTAAAACTAATTAAATTTTGTTAAAGATAATTAAACAAATTAGTTAAAACAAATTCTTATTCTACTTTTTTATAGAAATTACAGAAGTATGTGGGGCAAATACCATGAAATATCTATAATATTAATATTATATAATATAATAATTATCTTATTATTATCTCTAAGCATTTCACTGCATATCGTACTGTGTATGATTGTGTATGTGACAAATAAAATTTGAATTTCATATATATTATAATTATTATATAAGAGATATGAGTAACTGGATCAAATAACTGGTTTCAGAAATTGAAGTATATAAAATTTTCCAATGACTTTAATTAACAAATTCTTTTTTTACTTTAGATATATGATATGTCTAAACAAATATATATTTCTTTATATACACAATATCATTGTCTGAGGTCTAAATGATTTTCAGTTTTTTTGTTGAGAAATGTTTCCACCAAGTATGAGTGCTTATATGGCTTCTATAACAAGTGATAAACTAAGGTGCAATGTGCCGTGTGGAAACGTGGGATTAGCGTACAGGTCCAAGTCTTTTACAGTTAAACTGAGGGATGGCAGCGTTGAGCTCAAGATGCAAAATAATATGTCTCTTGAACTATTTTACACAATTATTTTAAGTTGTTTAAAACATGACTGCAAATGTACGATGCCCAGCAACAAAAATAAATAGTGTGGTTTGACTACCTTTAGCTTTAATTACCAGACACAATATGGTGACCAATTAATTCTTTACATATAAATGCTCTTATTTTCACTATTAAACAAAAAGTATGTTACATGATTTCTATTGTTATTTTTTATGATGCAACCAAGCGTTTAAGTAATCATTCTTCATTTGTTTCTAAAAAAAAAATTATATATGTATATTTATTTTTTGCCCACGCATCTGCAACCATGTTTTAACTATCATGTATTAACTAATCATGTTTTAATTGAAATAGTGTAAAATATTTTTTTTATTTAATTCATCTTTTAAATTTTAAACAATTTACAAAAATGTCCAGAGTTTACATAATTTAGGTACATGCTGATAGGTGACTCCTACCAGGCTAATGGTCGAGCACTCATCTGAATTTGCCAGTGTTGTATAAGAGTGAGTGGGTGGTGGGGGTGGGGGTGGTGCTGGAGTGGGTGCTGATGACTGGTGCAATTTGGAAAATGTTGCCGCCCTGTCTATAATTTCTAACAGCTGGCCTGTATCCAGCCACCAGTCACCACACACATTCACCTTCTATTGACATATTTATGGAGGCAGCTAATTAATTACAT
The DNA here is from genome assembly GCA_011419295.1 of Clarias macrocephalus. NCBI lineage: Eukaryota > Metazoa > Chordata > Actinopteri > Siluriformes > Clariidae > Clarias > Clarias macrocephalus. The sequence goes on from JAAGKR010003165.1 coordinate 22,170, forward strand.
GCACCTAAACATAACTCTTACCTTAACCTCAATAACCGAAATAACAGCGTGGTTATTTTAAGCTTGGTTTTGATTTTAAAAATCTCCAAGATATATATATATAAACAAATTTCTTCCACACACAGGTTTATATATTTCACCTTTAATAATTTACAAAAAAAGACATATATCTGATAGACATAAATTGTGGTTTTGAAAGTCAAACATTGCAGTAAAACAAGAAATACAGCGGCAAAGCCCTGACATATAAAAAAAAAAATTAGCACAAGCATATCATTTTCGGTTCTGGCTTTTCAAACAAATCATATAATTACAACAGGATATTAAAAATTAAAGCAGTATTTGATGTATCGTTATGTTCAGACAGTATGACACTATAGATCCACTTTTAGAGCTTGTGGCATACAGTGCAGTGTTGATCCATATTTTATCCCAGGGTTAATTTTGCAAAGTTAAATATGTATAGTGTTTAAGCTTTCATGACTGCGAAGACCCTCAGTGGACTACTTCAATAAATAAATAATCATATGCTGTGATTAAACACAAACACATAGAACGAAGACATAAGGACACACTAAAGTTTGGCACAAATTTAAAGGCAGAACAAGAAGTTTTCCAATGAGCACAGATAAATAATTGCATTCCTACAAAGTCACATACTAAAACTCCTATCTAAGCGCTGACTTGCACATGTGCAGAATACTTTTTTTATTTATAGAGCACTTTATACAGTACATCTAGGCACACCTACATCATAAGATTGCATTCATATTTGTAGCAAAATGATACAACATGATCGTTCCTATCCACCTTTCAAAGCAAAAATCGGTTCCATTTGTACTTTACATAGTACAGTAAGAAGTACAAAGTAAATGAGTTATTGAGTTCTGAGTTTGAAGCCTGTATGTTTGACATGGATGTCCAAAGAGTGCTTTACCACTTTTATCGTGAATGACAATGAAGTCGAGTTTCCATCTAAAATGTCAGTATTATTTTACGTATTTCATACATTAAGCATCATCATCAACTTCCATCGAGTGTCAAAAATAAATAAATCAATTCTCATGAAGCACACCTACTGTTACCAAAGAAACGGCTGATTTTTACACAGTGTTTAACAATAATAAGAACTTATTCCTCAAGAAAGACATTCAATAAACAAAATGCAGAAGTATATGCTTTGTGAATAGAAATACAATATAAATCAATATATACTGTATATGAATCATTGCCTATTGCCCATCTATTGTCTCCCAAAAAAGTGATCTCTTAAATAATATTACTATTCCACAGTTTAAATAACCATACTTCAAGACACATCCTTCAAATAAATGATCTAATCATAACAGTCATCTTTCTATCATACGCAGAAAAGAACTGATTTTATTGTTTGATATTTAGTCTTTTTATGTAATAAGAAACAATCAATTAATGCCATTTAAAATCCCAGAAAAACAAACAGAACACAATTATGTACATCATATTTCGATGAATGCAATTATTGAACCTGAATTCTTTTTTTAATTCAAGTACTGCATCATTTTCTTGCTCATAACTGTAAAGCTCTATACTGTAAAACTTTAAAATCTGAGAGATTAACAAAATATTTATGCACAGCCCCTAAGTCTATCCCCCCCAACCGCCTTGCTCAAATATTTCCTCTCGCTCACCACTGTACATTCCTTCTTTTCTCTACACAGTCCAACAGAAACTTCCTGCGACAGCTCTGTTGACTACCAGCGGCCAATCAGGTCAATCTATAAAGAGTTTATGGTCTGTGCTCATCTTTGATCTGCAAAGCTTATTGGGCTGAAATCAATGCCATGCCTTTGTTCGCAATCTTTGCCACCATCTTTGCTAGTCCCTGAGCACCAGTTTCACTTATTTAGAGCATGACTATTGACTAAAAAGCTTTTCAAGTAAGTGTAACAGAAAGACGTTTGCACTCCAACAGAACGCACCCTTTACCGGTATACTGTACAGATACCTGTATAACTACATCTTCTTTTTTAAACGGAAACTTGGATCTATATGGCCGAGAAGCAACTGGAAGGCTTTTCGAGCGATGTACGAGATAAAAGTTAAATTAAAACATATATAAACAGACACAAACAAATGGTTAAAATTTAAGTAGCATCCTCACAACGATTCCCTGACAAACACCTGGCGTTATTTAGAGACAGCTCTGACCTAGTGCTTTATCATGGGCTGAGTGGACTAGCAGCAGTTCTGATGAACATGACCAGAGTGGGTAAGAGGATGGACTCCCACAGGCAACATAAACGCCACATGCAGGTCAAAGACAAGGGTCCTCCCGTTATAAACTTCATGCAAAACTCAAACAACACAAAACAAAACATTATCACTAATTCTACAAAACCTTTATCACAGGAGGACACCTATAGGAAAGAGCTGCAGCTGAGCTCAGCGAGTGGTCCCCAGCGTTAACACCGACTATGCACAGTGTGACCGTTTTTGAGACTGAAATCAATACATTTTCGATGTGACGATGCACAAACAAGCCATTCTTCTGCAGACAGGAATCAAAATGTTACATAATTACAACAGTTTTATACAGATAGACATATAGAGCTATATATATATATATTTATATATATATATTAAATTTTTCTCCTTAGTAGATACAGCTTGCTCTCTGCAAAATGTGATGGAGTGTTCATTTCACATAGTGAAACCTGGCTGGGAAGAGCATGCATTACTTTGTGTGCTAATGCCAGGAAGGGTCTTGTTGTCGCTGGTTCTCGCCAGTCACCTCCAGACGTTTAGAATGAGGGGGTGGAGTGCCTGTTCCCATAATGCCTCTGTGCTGACACTGGATGAAACACAGACTACGGTTATGTATTGTGAGCACTCTTCTCCGCAAAAAAAAAAAAAAAAGACATTCCAGACCCAGGCACTGCCGGGCTGAACATTAGTGATGTGCAGAAATGACACCTATTGAATGTTTTTCATACAGTAGTTACATTAATTACATGTAAAATTTCGTACTGTTGTAATCAGACTCGGCTAGAGAACAGCCCCGAAAGGAGAGCTAAAACATAGCTGGAGCGCTAACCCCTCTCTGGATGTGAATTACGTGGGCGCACAATTATGCGGAAGATGAATTCCATCTTTGAGAAACATCTGCCATCAACTACTGTCAGTTGGTGAAAAAATATGCCTATGCTTAATATTAGCACTAGTTGAGCTATTGTGCTTCTTTATTCCACTTTCTATTTGTTTTAATACTAAGGACGGTTTTATTATAAGCACCAACAAAGGCCAGGATTATCCCTATCCTTAAAGTCTCACAGTAATATATAATAGAGTACAATATATACAAAAACATACCATCTTACAGTTATCTACGTATACCTTTCGAGCTGGTTCATATGTTGGACAATGTGTACAGAATATGAACATATTCAATTACCAGTATGTGACTAGACCCAGAGCTACAGGTATTCAGTCATTCAAAAGTATGCTACCTCTCATCTACTTCTCTTTCATACTACCCAAAGTTGTTAAGCAAAGGAACCGTGCTGCCCTTGTGCAAATGATGCCAGAACCCCTTACAAGCTGAAGATGGACACCAGCTATGCGCTTACTCCTTTGGGACTAACCAACAATAAGATTGTAAGCATTCATTATTCTCACTGCCCCTGGCTGTTACCAGGAGTGAAACAGAATGCTAGTACCATATGCAACTGTAATTATATAACTCTACAAAAAGATTCTGTCGAAAGATGCATGTACAAAAATTGTATTTACTGCTAGATCTGGGTTATGCGTCAAGAAATTACTTTGCTGGAACCTCTCTAAGTATATAGTATATATATACATATAGTAATCTTTAAGTTACCAAAAGTTCACAGAACCACAGTTACATACAGAACTAGCAAGCCCCTTACCTCAGTTAGGAAAGTAAAGGAATCACAAGAGAAATTGATGTTTAAAGACAAGGACATAGTACTGTGCAAAAGTCTTAGGTGCCATATTATCTGTAGTCCAAATTTTGTTATATAAGTTTATTATGTCTGCATTATTATGTACAAGACCAAACCCCTACAAAGATACACTACAATTAATGAATAAGTAACATTACAGAAGAATATTTGCATACCTGTAAAGAAAGCGACTTATTACATGACAGACCAGTTTTCAGATGGGGGGGAAAAAATCAATAATGTAGCTTCCTGGAGTTTGCATGAAAATAGAAAGGAGCGAGTGTGACGAAGTTACCAAAATAACTCGTATTCTCCAGCATGCTCAGTAAAACCTAACAGCTGTTTTATTGACAGTACTGTGCAAAAGTCTTGGGAACATCCAAACAAAAGCCATATGCAATGATGCTTTTGAAAAAAAAATCTACATTAAAAGAAACTTAAGTAAGTTTATTGTTTAAGTAATATCATTAACAATAAATGGTCAATATTTGGTGTGGAAACTCTTTGCTTGAACATAAGCGGTAGTGTTCGATACAGATGTGTACAGCTGTTAGGTTTTACTAAGCATGCTGGAGAATATGAGTTCTTTTGGTAACTTCGCACTTTTGCACAGTACTGTATGTGATGATGGTAACTCACCTTTCTCCCTTCCATTCCTCATGTTAACTTCCTCATCTTCCAAACCATCATCAACTGTAAAGTTGAACACAGTTTTAGGATTACCCCTACATATAACAGTAATAATAATAATAATAATACACTGCCTTGGCAAAAAAAAAAAAACTTTTCAAAGATCATTTGATTGGATAATTACTGCAGTGTTTAATATGTTTCACCTGGTAACAATTATTTTAACCCTAACTGGCGCAGTGATTAGCTTCTTATTTCTTAAACAAACCATATCGGGAAATCTATCCCATGGCTGTAGAAAAGACATAAGGGTCAAATTACTGGCCTGCATCAAGCCAGCAGCAAAGCAACTAAGGAGACTGCTGAAATTACTGAAATTGGGTTAAGAAATGTCAAAGGCATTATTAAAACCTTCAAGGATAGTGGTGACCCTTTGAGTTCACATAAGAAATGTGGTTGGAAAAAAAAAATAAAAATAAATGAATGACCGTGATCAGATATCCCTTAAATGCTTGGTGATGTTGCGCAATAAGAATCAACAGGAAAAATCACAGCTGTGTTTAATAGTGAAAGTAAGACCACTTCCACATGCACGATGAGATAAGAACTTACAGAATTGAGACTAAGCAGATGACCATATGAAAACCACTTGTTAGTGAGAGTAATCCGAAAAAAAGGCACATGAAAGTGATGCACTCATTATGCATAGTAGCCACTGTACAAGCCTCTGGAGGCAGTTTTATGACCCGGGGTTGCTTATTTTGGTCAGGTCTAGGCGCAGTAACGTTACGTGGCAATAAAATGAAGTCAGCTGACTATCTGAATGTATTGAATAACTAGGTTATCCCATCTACGGATTTTTTCTTCCCTGATATTGCAGTATGATAGGGCCAAGATTCATCAGCCTCTAGTTGTGAAAGAATGGTTCTGGAAGCACGAAGAACCGTTTTCAGATATGAATTGGCCACTACAGGGTCCTGACGGGCCGCAGACTGGCATAGTGGTTACCACTGTGCTTTACACCTCCAGGGTCCGGGTTCGATCTCTGTCTTGGGTCTGTGTGCATGGAGTTTGCATGTTCTAGCCGTGCATGGTGGGCTTCCTCGGGGGCTCCAGTTTCCTCACACAGTCCAAAGACATGCAGATTAGGCTAACTAATGTTCCCAAACTGCCCGTAATGTGTGAATGAGCAGAAACCAGTGGTTAAGGCATTGGACTACGGCTCGGAAAGTTCAAATCCCACTACCACCAAGTTGTCCTGTTGGACTGCTCAAATGTATAATGAGATAAAAATGTAAGTCACTCTGAATAAGCGCGGCTACCAAATGCCTAAATGTAACTTTGTGTACAGTATATGTGTGTGTGTGTGTCCTGCGATTTTGCACACCATCCAGTCTGTACCCTGCCTTATGCCCTGAGTCTCCTGAGATAGGTTCCAGGCCCCCCATGTCCCTGTATACAGGATAAAGCGGTGAGTGGGAGTGAGTAAGAGTCCTGACATTAACCCCATCTTTGGTCATGTAAGGTTGTTGAAACATTCACCAAAGTGAATATGTGCCATAATAAAAGCTAAAGGTGGTCCAAAAGGTGGTCAAACGATATATTTGTATATAATATCTTTTTTTTTTTTTTTTTTGGCCCGGCAGTGTGTACAGTACCACAATAACGAATATACTAGCACATTATGTGATATTAAGATGTGTTCCAATCAACTGAATTCCAGGCACTGAACTACGTTTTAGACTTCCTAAATTCTTCCATGGTCCTCATAACACAGTCTAATTAATACATAACAGTGCAATACCTGAGTGGAGCTCTTTAACCAACGATGACATGGTATTCGTGATTGAGTCCGCAGCTACCAAAAGATCATTACGGAGATTTCTAGGTACACCTGAAACACACAAGCGGTGACATTTTTGTTTTAACAGTCTGCTCTTATAGCATTTACTCATAATAGTAACCTCTGTTTTATGTACTGTATCAAGATCGTCTCACCCTGAGAGAAGGCATCCAGTACATCGTCACTGACACCGGCCAGGCAGTCCTGCGGTGTGTGAGTAGGCGTGGAGCCGGCGGAGGTGGAGCGGATGGGCATGGGCATGGTGCAACTGGCACTGTGGCTGGGTGAGGAGTGTGGTGAGCCCCCTGTTTGAGCCTATAGCAGAGAAACTGGGTTAAGCTGCCAGCAAGGCAACAGGAAGCAGATCTCACTCTGGATGAGTAGCAATCTGACTCCTCACAGACACACTCCAGTCCTTTCAAAATGCTGGCCGACACGCAGACGATATTATCAGTACTAACGCACCCTACGGACATATGATATACATTAAACCTCAAGCGGTGGTATATGTTCTCAGCACACCTTATTTGGCCTCGCACTCACAGAGAACCATGTGTGTGCCATTAGAAAAGCAGGCAAATGGAGAGGTAGATGAAGAAAAGGGGCACTGTGTCCCATGGACTGGTGCAGGGCCCAGGAGCCGTGGCACACAGCCAGGCAGCAGATGGCCAGCCAGACTGCAGTCACATTAGAAGCGAGGTGGTTAGCTCACATGAAAGGCAAGCACGTCTCTGATATTTGGCAGGGATATGCATGGGTCAGCCTGCCCTCTGCCAAGCAAGGAAATAAACCAACGAGACCTAGATTGCGCTTCACGTTGTCTAATAGCTACAATTCACCTGCAGAAATCCTCTGTTTTATTTATGACTGCCTCGAAAAGCATTCTGGAGCATTAGATGGTATTCCGTGCAACTTCAGTTGTGTGAAATGAACTTGCTTGGATTAGGATATACAGGACTGTTGCATACTAATTATTAAGAGTTGCCAGATTTACATGCTCGATTACAATGCCTGGGTTATTCTTCTTTACATGATGACGTAATACGCTTGCTCTTTATGAACAATGCTGTGGCAGGACCACAAGCGCTTTATTAAAGTGATAATCATGTCAGTGACTGAAGTCAAGAACACTTACGCCTTTCTGTTCTTCATCCTGTCAGCCAGTAGAAAAAAGGGGCAGTGAGGGAATAGCGATTCATGAATGGGGTAGAGAGAGAGAGAGAGAGAAAGAGAGAGAACAGCCAATAGACCATGAGGTACTAAAAACATATTTATAGTAGGTTCACTATCAAAGAACAGCACTACTAAAACAAGTTATACCTTCAGCAGTCTCATGAGACCTTCCAGCTGGACCATCAACTCTCGCCTACTCTCCTGTAGAGCGGACATGCGCTTTTCCAGCTCATCTTTTCTGTGCCTGACCAAAAACATGAAGAAATACGCGACTAGTGGATTAAAACATGAATTAAATGTGTTATTCTTAGTATATTATTAATCTCTTCCCCTTTTACTGGGACATAATGCAAAATTAGCAAATGGAACAAATGTTTCCTAAAGAATTACATCAAGTCTGTAGACAATGTATGCACCAGAAAACCTCGCTTTCAACTCCTAGACACCCTCTGGTGTCCAAACATGGTACTTTAGTTTAGAAATGTGACCATACAGTAGGTCTTAAAACACACACTGTCTCAGCAAACCCCTGCAGCATATGGATTTATCACAAATTGTAAAGTTTCCAATTATCTCATTGAAGTCTTGAAATTCAGATTGTTTTCAGTTGAATATGAATGTGTACATTTTGGACATCACCCAGTGACCAATCCATTAGGTACACCTTGCTATGATTGTGTCGGTCCCCTTTTTGCATTCAGAATGGCTTCAATTCTTCAATCCACAGATTCATCAAGGTGCTGGGAACATTCCTTTGAGGTACTGGTCCATATGAAAGCATCACATAGTTGCTGCAGATTTGTCCATGCATATCCATGATGCAAATCTCCCACTGGACCACATCCCAAAGGTGCTTTATCGGATGGAGATCCGGTTACTGTGGCGGCCATTTGGGGCCGGTGAACTCATTGATGTGTTCATGAAACCAGTTTGAGATTATTTAACTTTTTGACATGTCATGATATTCTGTTCTCATAACGGCATGGACATGGTCAGAAACAATACTCAGGTAGGCTTTGGCATTTAGATGCTCAATTAGTACCCCACACCATCACACCACCACAACTAGCCTGAAAGATTGATACAAGGCAGGATGGATCTTGTAACACCATGTTATTTGAGTTATTGGTTGTAAACCCTACAGACGGTTGTGTGAAAATCGCAGTAGATCAAATCATTTATTTCTTTATTTATCTATTTTAACCTGTGCCGCGGTGTCTCCTGGGATAGGCCCCAAGCTCCCCGCGACGCTGAGTACAGGATAAAGCGGTATAGACGACGAGTGAGTAAGTGCGTAATAACAACAACAGCACTGAACAACCATTGCACATGTTCAAAGTCAGTTAAATCACCTTTCTTCCCTATTCTGCTGCACAATTTAAACGTGATCGGATCACCTTAGCAATGTCTACATGTATTGAGTTCCTGTCATGTGATTGGCTGATTAGATACTTGCATTAACACACAGTTGAACAGGTATACATAATGAAGTTGCCAGTGAGTGTATGTACTGTAGATGTGAATGTGTGTGGCGGTTTCTGTGTTTTTACCTGAGCAGTCGTAATTCTGCAAGGAGGGTGGGGTTCTGTTGAGCTTTTTCTGGTGTGGGCTGAGAGGCTTGCTCATGTTCCAGACGCAGCCGCTGGATTTCCTGAAGGATCTCCCTATTTCCCAGTCACACCACAAATACAGAATATATTACTGAGAATATAGACCACAGACTACTTGCTTGTCAAATCAAACAACCTACAAGGTGTCCAAAAAGTTAGGAATCAATGGGAAAATGTTGAGCCTCCAAAGTCGCAAAGAAATCAGGATATAGTAGGATTTTACTTTTTTGGAAACTCTATACTTTGTCTAATAATTCTACTGTATATACTGTGATTTACTCAGACATAATACTTTAATCAGCATAAATTTTTCCCCCTGGAACCCGACCACATATCAAATAATGTGTTAAATAACCAGCATTCAATAAAGTTTATTGATGATACAATTTCAAACCAATATAGCCAGAAAGTCACCTATTTTTGTTCTCTAGCTCAGCAATGAGTTGCCTCTGTTGCTTGTTGGCATCAAAGTTGAAGCTCAGGTCGCTGGGAGGGCATTGCTACGAAACAATGATTAAGAGTAAAAACTTGAGAGACATAAAAGCAGGCTATTAAATCAACACACTGCAAGAGAGGTAATAATATAATATGGGCAAAAATGGCAGAGCAGGCACATGAGTTCAAACATCAGTGGAATAAATGTGTCTAATGTGTTATTTATTCTCAATTTCAGCACTGTTGGGAGCGCGATGAAATGGCCCATTATTGCAGGTGGTACATATTGCAGAGGTGAAAAGATATTACATCTGGGTTCTGTGTGTGCGTGTGTGTGCATGTGTGTGTGTGTGTGTGTATTAATGCATACTCACGGTAGAATTGCTGGCTTCAGCTGCCAGACGGGCAGCATAGCGAGCAATAAGACGATGCTCCTCATCCAGCCTGCTGGGACTCTCCAGAGTGGTGCTGTCCAGAGAGAAAGAGATGCCAAATATGCACTTAGTGAACTACAGCTTTTCTCAGACTCTCAGAAAGAAGGATAACTAAACTGTATCAGTTCTTGGCATCAGGGTGGTACCTTTATCCATTGTACCCTTAACATGTATCTTTAACCTAGAAAGATCAATATACACTTTACAGCACTGTGCAAAAGTCTTGAGCAACACGTATTTCTTCATATTTTGCTTCCAATGAGATAGACTTTTTATGTTTTAATGTAGGCTTGAGAAATAGTTCCCCAGACTTCCTGAAGGGCGTATTTTTGGCATGTTTTTGGCTCTCATTTTCAGTCCAGCTCCCTTACCGGACAAGTTTCAGAGGAATGATTTTGCTTGTTAACCCACACAATGATCTATGAATTATTAAAGCAAAAATAAATAAATAAATAAGGCATTTACCAGTGAGAAACAGGTACAGATAATAACAGATGATCAGGTCTGTGATTATACCGATATACCGGTGATGCTGAATGCTGAGTGGTTACAGACGAGAGGGGAAATGAGGTTGCTGCTGAGGTTGTTACGTAAACAACCGATTTTAAAAAGGCACCTTCAGGCACATTGAAGCCTGTTACAGTAAAACATTTGTCCCCCTTTTTTTTATTTAATCTGTGTCACTTAATTTAATTTAATATGAAGAAATGAGGGTTAACTCAAGACTTATGCACAGTACTGAAAAAGATTTAAAGTGTGTAACTGAACTTCATGGACATTTCTAGGTATGAGATACATAATAAAGGTGCAAAAGGTGCAGACTTGAGGTTACCACTGCCAGAACCAGGAACGGTAGCCTTTTTATTTAAGAGTGTAGCAACATAAGGATACATAAAACGCGCACATACATAAACGCTCAGATGGACAATCACACACATAACAACACTTATAACCTTGTCACATAGCTGACTCATTTTAGGAAAACTTCTTAGAGCCCTTAACTATGCAAAGGGTGTTTGAGAAACCCTTATGTAGGTGGACTAATTCATAAACTCACACACAGAACACGGAACCTTGTGTGTTTTTGTCCTTTCTTTCACTCTAAACTCCTATATTACGCCTGGCATCTTTTTAAAACGGGACCTGATCCACAGCCCGAGTCACACCGTTCATTACAGAATCTCTAGGAATAATTAGATCATTATTGTTACTACATTTTTATATTCTACGTTCTAGATTTTTATATTGTTCATAATATGTCTTTCTCTGTGCAGATCATGTCGGATCATATTGCATCATTTCAATAAGGCATGTTGGATTGTATTGCATCATTTCAATTGTGGTGTGTGCATGTGCACACTTGTGTGTGCGTGTGTCATGTTATAACATTTGGCATATGATAGCAGCAGATGATGGAGCATATGCTTCCCATCCTCATTAAATGACCTCTAATGAGTGAGCACTGAATGCGTATGTGTATATCAACGTCACAGGCCAGGAACCTTTGTACTTAACCATCCTCATGAAAACCATAAACATGCTATTCCATCTATAATCAAGTGAAGAGCTTTAAAAAAAAAAAAAAAAAAAGCTGAGCCGCTGTGTCAATCAAAATGATCCGGCCAGTGTGATCTGTCTGATCTTCCTGCTTTCACATACTTCATGGGCGGTTCATTAAAAATGCTACCATGTGCCAAGAGGCTCTCAGAGACACATGGTATTTATGTTTCCTCTTCCGAGTGCAAGCTGGAAAAAGATGTGCTGGAATTCTGCTAATGCTACAGAGCTACACTGCAGGAATAGAGACACATCCTATAAAGAATATCTTCCACTGATTAAAGTACAATTATACATTTGAAAACCCCTAAGCCACTTTTCACCCAAATACAGAATGACTTAAATCATATTTTCGACAATTCATGTCAAATCATCTGGTCAATAATAACCCAATATTTCAGGGCCACACATGCTGCAGTGTCTATAATTTTATATCCAGCAGCTGGTCAATACTCACTTAATATTGTATTAAAAACTCATCTGGTACAAAACGGGTACGGTTATTTCCTCGCTGACAGCATGGCTAGGCATGACCCAGCTGACAATAAATTGTGTGCCCTTGAAAGACTGAGCATGCAGCGTCAGCACAAAGCCCCGCTTTCCCATCCATGCGTCTGGCTTCGACACCTCCCGCATAAGGCCAAACTATTACACGCATTTTTACTGACATGGAGAAAGAGAGAAATGAACGCATTCCTTTTACCAGCAGGGAACCTTTTTTGCTTTTTTCTGAACACTCTAGACTTTGTGCAGAGTGTTGATTTATGCTGTTTAAATCCATAAAAGACAAGGAACAAGCTATTATTGAAAAACAGTGAAATTACACCCATTATAATGGACAGGGTTACTGTTTACACTAGCGGTTAGACCAATGGCATGGAAAGCAAGCCAGCAAAGTATTTTAGTGGATTGAGCTGAAAAAGTATGAGGGCTTACAGAAAGTAATGCAAAAGTGGGCATGACTTTTTTTTTATAACTAACATTGGTCATTCAATAATATATAACACAACCTTTCGTCTTGTTCTTTCATTCTTTAATTCTTTACAAAGGAGGAGTGCTCTATGTCTACATGAAATCTAACGTTCCATGTCAGATTTTTTCAATACAGGCCTCATATACTAGAGCAAAGCCAGTGAACGTAGGAAAAAAATCTGACTATACATCAGTGAACTCGGTCTTCTGAACATGAATCAGCATGGCTTGTGTAGCAGATCCTCTGCTGTGAGTGAAACTATTACAGAAATTCCAATCGCAAGCAGCTGAATGAGAAAGGGAAGAATTTTCACAAAGTTTTATAAAAAGAAATAAAGAAGGAAAGAAAAAAAGAAAATGTTAAAGATGAAAGCAGATGATATAGCCCTTAAAACTCAACATTTTATCCATTTTTTGTTTTGCTGGTTTTTTTCCATCCATCGATCTAGGAACCTCTGTAGTCCAACTAGGGACCGTGGAGGCCAACCACTGTATTCATTTCCATTTGTACAACCAGGGTAGGACCTCCGGTCAACACTCACATAGCCTAATCTGCATGTCTTTGGACTATGGGAGGAAAAAATCACCACCACCAAGCACGGGGAGAACATGCTAACTGTAGCATAACTAACTTTAATTAACTTTAGGGAACACTGCTACTGTAGGTGTAAGGCGACAGTGCTAACCACTAAGCCACCATGCCGCCTCCTGTTTTTTAAATAAACATAAACGGCTCAGGAATGTTCAGTATAGAGTGAGTTATCGTTTAATGCAATATGATATGAACTATACAAACGTGATTGAGAAATAAAAATGAAAAATGTGTCACATAGGCAAAAAAATAGCACAGATACAGTACACATGATGTTTTTTGTTTGTTTGTTTTCTTTTGTTTCTATGTACAAAAAAAATAATGATATGCACATTTTTGAGAGTTCTACATTTTTGTGACGTCATTCCAATATTCTAGTAGTGATCAAATTGACATGTTTTAAAATAATGATAACTTTCGTTCTACCAGACATACCCGAAAAACCAAAATGCACTGTTGGATGTCTGAAGCCTCCCCGTAAACACACGCTGGCAAGGCCTCCACATAAGCACATATACTGTATATATATATATCATTGACCTACTGTATGATTTGTTGCTGGAACACATCTGTGCCACTTGTGTTTTATGGATTAAAGAAGCTTGGACTGTATGCTTTATGCCACCTAGAAAAGGTTCTATCTCATCTGTTGAGAGTCTGGTGGTGCCACTATGAAGCGAAACACTTTAACACAATGACTCTTGATTAGACAAATGAACTAATGAACTAAAATAACATTAAACAGGAACTTATGTCATTAGTTGTTCATGATACTTGTTTATCCTGACCTACCGTATGTGAGCAAAAAAACTTCAGTTCAATACCCCTTGACTTAACTTTTCAAGTTAGCTACTGCTTTGAAAGTCCCTCCCCCCAAAAAATAAATAAATAAATAAACAAAAAATCACTGCACATCAGAGTATTGTGTTGTAAAATCTGTCATTATAATCAAGCATTATATTTTTGGCAGGCTCCACTGAGCCACAATGCAACCATAATTTGGTGGAAACTAATTATACATTCCTCTACCACTTGCCCTCTGGCCCAAACCACTGGCAGCAGCTGACCTGGCACTTACCCATCGTGACTCAGAAAGCTGCGGTGTCAAGTCTAAGGGCATCGGAGTGGCAGATTGGTGTCCTAAGCAGAGCTGGCAATGCGCGGTGGAACGAGGGGTACAACCCTAACGCGCTAACTCGCTCATTAAAATGCTCAGCGTTTCATACCGCCTGAGGTTAACAAGTCGATTCAGCTCTCCCTAACCAGACTTTAATCTTTGCAGTGAAGATCTCATGTCGGATGTAGTGTTTACCCGTGCCACCCCTCCTCCAGAACCCTCTCCCATTGCCTCAGTCCATGCCAAGCTATTTATAGCCCTGCTTGCATATGAGCAGCCTCTTCCTTCTTCAGGCGCTGTGCATCACATCTGGTCCATTCAGGTTTTGACACTTCAGATTATATGACATTGAATATTTCACTACGACATCACTATATAGGAACACATGCCTTGTGTCAAAGTCCTTCAACAAATGTAAAGTAGGGGAAGCCATGCTGGCGTGTGGCATCATAGATAAGGAAGGGATAATCCTTAAATCCAGTGATGGAGGTTTCTGAAAAAGTGTCTGTAATGCAATACTGTTCAACCTCTTCCAAATCCACCTCTTGGTTATCGGTTATTAAAATCGTATACGCTATTTTATCTTGTATTAACATTTATGCCAGTGATATCCAGCCAACAGTGAGAGTGTGCCGTGGAATGAAGGACAGGAAAGCGCTGAATCACACAACTCGACTAACCCTGTTTCTGAGATAAGGTTCTCATCCCGAGTGCTTTAATCTCCTCTATCACATGGAAAGATCCCAGCCTTCGAAATGCACCGAGATACCGGAAGGTGAGTCAATTTCTCCCTTCAACGCTTCAGCTCATCTAGCTCAGGTGGGTAAACATTTAAGCTTAGTAGTAAATCAAACTGGGAGGATCCAACACATTTATCACTCGCTTGCTCTACAGACTTTTAAAGCAAAGCTACTTTGATTAACAGACTTACAACAGAGTGGCGAAAACACAAGAGCATGCAGACGGAAACCCGTGTCAAGTGCTTACCTTGTGGTGGGCGTGGGGGCCCCGGAGGACACAAGAACGGTATCGTTCATGTTGTTGGACACTGGCTTCAGCTGACTGCAAAATTATAAAGTTTTAGTCAAGCATGGCCACAAAGCTAGGGCTGCCAACCTGTCTCCTGTCAGTAGCCTTCCTGCGTGTTTATGGGTGTGTTTTATGTGTGTGTGTGTGTGTATGTGAGTGTGTGGTTTCAGGGGGGGGGGCATTCAAGCAGAAAACACCAACAGTGAGCTTTCAGAGGATGAGCAATCGAAAGTGCTCTAGCCTGTGCTGTTAGAACAAGCCACGTGTAAAAGCATCCTTATTGTGATTGCCTCCAAGACAGTGACGTCGTAATTTAATGCTATTTGCCCAAAACTAATTAACAGTTAACAAGGAGAGAAAAGAGTCTTTAGCTATTCTAATTAGAGCTGGAGTTTGAGAAAAAAAAAAAAAAAAAAAAAGAGAAGAGAGGAGAGGAGAGGCGGAGGTGACATTGCAGAAAGCAAGGGATAAACTGTATTATGGATTGAACCCAAATGCTTTTCAGACTGCACGCACACACACACACACACACACATACACATGACACACAAGCAAGTACATTCTTTCAACAACATTGCTCCTTCTCTCGCTATTTCTTCTCTATTCTAGAGACAATACATTTCCTGCATATCATACGATATATATTTAAAAAATCCTAGAATAAAAAAAAAAAATTATGTCAGATATACACATGCAGTAAAGTGCTTTCCTTAGAATATTCCAGCTTGTTAGAAAGTTGGAGTCAGAGCACAGGGTCAGCCATGATGCGGCCACCCTGGAGCACCTGCTCTAGTGTGTAGTGTGTGGTCATCCTTCTGGAGCATGAAAGGATGCCGAACAACTCAAAAGCTGAGGCAGCTTGGCAATGTTGATGCATCAGTTCACGACTTTCTGAGCGGTGGCTCAGAGCCTTGACCCCCGGACACACCCCTGCCCCAGAGCCGCCACAGCAGGGAGACATCACTTCCACCAATGTCACCTTGATTAAGTAAGTCCAAACTTCTCTCTGACACTTTTCTCAGTTCAAGCTGTGCTTTTGCTTCAGGCTTGCTTTCCCCCATATGTGCTCCTTTTCTCTCTCTCTCTCTCTCTCTTATCTCTATCTCTCACCAACCCACGTGTGTGTTCACTCAGTTTTTCGCATAGCAGTACAACGGGGAAGAGAGAAAGAGCACCATGTGCCATGACTTGATTAAGGTGGCTGGTGCGGACTTGGTAGCATAAATTAGAACACTGTATGTAACTACCTTCAGCAACAATCTCAACTTCACTATTACTGCACTGTTCAACACAACACTCAAGGGCAAAATGACAACGAGGTTTGCATAGAATAACTCACCTTGCGTAGCGTACGGAGCACCTGTTCGTTCAAACACATCCAGAAGCCAGCTGCCACTTCTGTCCTGCCCTCTGCTCAACTGAACTAGCATCTGAATGCACAACATTGCTGCTGTCTCCAAGGAAACCTGGCAGTCACGTGACCCAATGACGATCCAGATGCGTGTTCTCTCTCCCGCTCTCTCTCTCTCTCTCTCTCTCTTTCAAACCCACTCTCTATGCATCTAACTGCCTTTCCCATTTTGTCTGCCCGAATCTGAATCATGGATTATGAATACAAATGCACGTGCGCACACACACACCAGTCAATCATATGCCCGCAGCGCTGCATAAATCATGCAGATACAGGTCAAGAGCTCTATTTAATGTTCACAGAACGGGGGGGAAATGGCACGGTTATTGAAGCCAGCAGGCTTGATTATTTCCAAAACTGTTTATCTCCTTGAGAAGCACGACTGTTTTTACAGTTTACATAGAAAGGTGTGAAAACAAGCCATAAGCAGCAGGTGGAACACCTTGTTGATTAGATCAGTCAAACCAGGCACGGTCAGACTGCCTCGTACTGAAAGGAAGGATGCTGAAATAACCATTCTTGTGATTAGAAAAGCACTTCAGAACACACAAGACGGGACATTTGGGCTCATGGGCTATGACAGCAACAGACCACATTGAGTTCCAGGTCTGTCAGTCAAGATCAGGAATCTTTTTTGTCAGTATTAATCAGTGAATTTCACCCATATACTGTACCACTTCCAACTTTCTAGCTAGATCTCCACTAAACGCTAACCCATTAACCCATTCATCTAAGACACATGAAGCCAGCTCAACTTTTTGAACTGCTGCTCCCGAGGACAGGGATTCAATCTCACCATGGCCCGATGATAAAGTGAACACTCTTCTACTGCATACCTTCAACTAAGCATCCTGTCTACCAAAAAAAAAAAGCCTTTTCCCCAAAGTGTAGTGGGAAGCCAAGCTGAATGAAGAATCTCCCAGAGCGCTTCATTAAAGTGAATGTTTTTACTGTCCAACAGGGCCATATGGTGGAGTTATGTGGTCAATGAAACTGCTCCACGGAGCAAAAAGGCTAAATCCTCTGTGTACAATCAATGCAGCTGCAATCTGTTGTCATGGATAGACGATGAACTTATCAAGCCAGCGCAGTTCTTTTCTAATTTTTTTTTTTTTTTCAAATATAACCAAGTCACTCACATGTCTAGTATTTGATTTCAAGACTTCGAGATGTCTGCCCTTGGAAGAGGGCAAGCCAGAATGATTCTCAGATTTATTTATTTATTTATTTTTAGGTCACAGGCACAACATCAAAAGATGTTTCTCTTCGTTCGTGGGTAATTATCGCGAACCGAGTGCTGCCTGATAGAACTGGGGAAATATGAAGCGGAAACGTCCTCGTTAAAAATAAAGATTGACACAAGCGATGTGTTCAGCATTTCACCTCTGAGCAAACTCAGCTTCGTCATAACTGCACTTCAGCTCGATTACCTGAGAAATACGCAGATGTTTACCCAACACAAATTTGGGTGCACTAGCGCAAAGGTGACAGTATTTTCAAGCCCATTAGGCCAGATAAATTGCCTAAATACTAAAGAATTAAAGAATTTAAGGGTAAATTCTTTTCCAGGAACACTCACTCACTCATTAGCTTTACTGCTTTATCCTGTATACAGGGTCGCGGGGATCTAGAGCCTCTCCGAGGATACTTAGGGCAAGAGGCGGGGTACACCCTGCACAGGTTGTCACACTATGGGCCAGATTTTGGGAACGCCAAATAGCCTAATCTGCATGTCTTTGGACTATTGGAGAAAACTGGTGTACCTGGAGAAAACCCACTAGGCATGGGGACAACATGCAAACTCCATGCACACAGACCCAAGGCAGGAATCAAACCCAGACCCTGGAGATGCGAGCCAACAGTACTAACCACTGTGCCGCCTTTACCAGGAACAATCTACTTTATATAGTAGAAACAGTGTGTTGCTATTTATACACATGCATTCATCTTCAGTAAGTGCTTTGTCCAGGACAGGGTGGTGGTTATTATCCCAAGAATAACAAGAATAATACACCTGAGATGAGATGAAAATCCATGAAAGGGCACCATGAGTATACAAATTCATACCTTTGGGTTGTGTAAAGTAAGCATCTGACCTATTGCGATGTCTTTGGAAGTGCAAGGTACTTAAGAACCCAGAACAGACACTAACAGACAGCAACCTGGATTCAACCTGGATCAAACTGCATATCTAAACCTAAAAATGTGACACTCTGTGCCACCATGGCACATGTTCGTAGATTTAACATGCACCGACTTGTTCCAGTAGTAACATCACTGAAAAAAGAAATGTATATGGCCTATTAAATTAAACAGTTCTAATAGTCCATTTCAAGTTGCAAACAGATGTAATAAGGCTGTCTTGAGAAAACCTGTAAGAAAAATCGATGTCTTGATACACAATCAAACATCAAAACACAGCTAAACAAACCAGGCATGCATAATTCACTTACGCCACTCCAAATAACAAGAACCTACACTAATCAGTTAAGACATGCACTTCGCCCACACCCTTTCTTGGATCAGATTTGCCGGCCGGATTTTGCCTGATGGCTGATTCAGAAGGCACTCATGACTGTGCGATTATGAAGATCATGTTGTCCTGAGGTCAATGATGACACTGTGTGAAGACACAACAGGAAGTGAGACGTGTTTACACTGACGTAGGAGTTCCCCGAGGAGCTGCAGATGGTCATTATGGAGTGGGAGTGCAAGGGCATAATGAACATCATCTCACCGACTCAACTTGTTTTTGCCTTAGGTTCATGGTTACAGACACTGATATTTGGATTAAAGTAATGGCCAGAAAATAGGATTTCTAAGAACAGGATTTCTGACTTGATTGATTGAATGAATAAAAAAATAAAGATACTGTACAAGACACCAAAGAAAGACAGCAAATCCATCTTAAACTCCAAGATGTAGTGAATACCATACAATCGGATCAGGGTTTTTTTTTTTTCATGAAACTTTCTAGGATCTGTTTTCAACAGTCTACGTCTTTTATTTTCTTGCGTCCTATCTTTCACTAAGCCTGACATCACAACTTAAATCTGATCCAAAAGAATAATGATTGATGGTGTTCATTTACTGACAAGAGGAGCTCTGCAGCAAAAAAAGCAGTATATCCTTAAACACAAATCCGCCATGAAATATCCCACAATTTAATCAGAAATTAGACAAAAGAACTGCATACACGTAATACATACTCCAGTTTAGTCTACTACAATGCACACTTTACATTTTTACACAGCACAAGCTTGGTAGTGCTCTTAATACGCAGAATAATAATAGAATTGTGTCAATCATAAATATACTCCAAACTGTACACGTTGTGGAGCTGCGAGAATGCTGTCCACCGCACCATGTCGATCGTCTATAGACATATTACAGGTAGTGATTTGCGAGTGTGGATGGACTATTCAATGCTGTTAAATATCAAGTGTCCTTCATGTATAGAATACTGTATGTGCATGCACAGGGATTCACTTGGGTCCAGTATAACAATATAGAAACATAATATGGGTATTTGTTATGCCCTATGATGACATGAAGTCAGGGAGAATAGCCACACCTGGCAATATTCTGATGCTGAAAGCAGCAGTACCGTGTCGTGAGCGTGCATGAGGACTAAAGGTCTCGGGAGCATGCATTTTTCATTTTCATGCAGGTGGAGGAAAAAGTGGCCAGTTCATGCGCAGGAGCAAAGAGAGATACCAGACTGCTACTGCTAATAACATCCAAGTATAAATGTAAAAACTTCTATTAAATTTTACATCAGAAATGCCACTGAATATATATATATATATATATATATATATATATATATATATTATTTTGCACATACACTGCCACTGCAACCATACAAAGTTCATTAATCGACTTAGATTTTTAAACATCCTGCCCAGAAATATAAGTCTTTTTGCCCTTTAAAACGCGGCTTGTTACCAGTGTTTATAACTGTGTATTTTGTGCTCTTGCAGTCGAACGATCCACAATCAAAACATCTGCCATTTTGTCATCCATTTGGTTTTGTCACTCGCTAAATTTGCCCCCGCAGATTTTGCTGAACACATGACGAGAGATATTACCCATTTTTATCAGGTTCCAGCTGTTCTTTACAACACTTTCGAGGACAGTATAATGGCAGATTTACAATACAGTTATATTTACATTTATTAGGTAGGATTTAATGGTAAACCATCATTTAGTAAAACAAAAAAAAACAGCACAATTTACCTTCTGTTATTTAAATGTGTCAGGTTATGATTAAATTTTCTCCCGTCCTTGCCATCCACTTGTCACTCTGCCATCTGTGCTTTCTGTCTGATTGACAAGTGAATGGGGTCACTGCGTGTGCCGCTAAACTGGTGTGATTAGCTTTTCAGCATGTATACTAAAACTAGTGATTATTTATTCTAGCTTCAAGGAAACAGTGATTTAACTTTAAATATATAGTAAATCCCAACCGAATACTTCGCTTAATGAGACTCATAATAATGCCAATGAAAACATAACAACAGCCCACTAAGTGCCTGTGACCACCAACAG
Organism: Clarias macrocephalus; assembly: GCA_011419295.1. Classification (NCBI taxonomy): domain Eukaryota; kingdom Metazoa; phylum Chordata; class Actinopteri; order Siluriformes; family Clariidae; genus Clarias; species Clarias macrocephalus. Next base: position 43,471 of record JAAGKR010003165.1, read on the forward strand.
GAGCATATCTTTAACCAGGACAAATCGCTGGGTGGATCGTAACCACAAGAAGTAGAAATCTAACTAATCTGACAGTCTACTGTTGTGGCAACCCCATGCACATCAACTGTCTTCCATTGTACATTTTAATAACTGTTATCTGTGTCATTCAGCAAAACCACAGATATAATAAAAACTGTCGATATAATAGTTTGCTTCTGGATCAGGTGTGATGTCACATGCAAAAGGTCAACTGCAGCGGAAAAAGATACTCTCTTATACCATACTGAATATGCTCTTTTCCCGAAGGTCAACAGAAAAAAATTAACTAACTGTGACTGATATATAAAAAAAATAATAATGAGGCAGGAACCACATCTGTAATATCTGGTAAACTGTGATGTTTTATAACCAAATAAAATATTGGAGCTTGTGTGTCAGTAAATGAAACCAGATCAATAAGCAGCATTTTCCTTAATTATTCTTTTTCTGATAAGTTATTGAGCAGTAAAAATAGAAAAGAAAGTTATTTATTTATTTATTTATTTATTTTATCCATCCGTCTGTAGTCCAACTGTGGAGGCCAATGGTGACCAATGTATTTATTCCCATCTTGTACGACCGTGGTAGGACCTCCGGTCCACATTAACACACAACAGGCCATTTGGGAACGCCAATAAGCATGTCTTTGGACTGTGGCAGGAAACCCACCAAGCACGAGGAGAACACGCAAACTCCATGCACACAGACGTGACACAGGAATCGGACCCAGGACATAAAGATGCGAGACGGTGCCAATCACTAAGCCACCATTTGTTTTATGCATACTATTTTTTTCCTCCAGGCCTTTTCAGAAATGTCTTTTTTTTTCCCTTGACAGATTTAATCAACAGTCGCTGTCAGTTCCAGAAACAGAAAAAAGGGAAAATGACTCAGAAAATAAAAGATGCAAAAATGAAGGCTTCTAGAACTAGCCCTCTATAAACGAAGGTCAATACATTTTTGACTGAGCATTGTGTTTCTTCTCTATTCTGCAAGTCTAAAAGTTCTGTCACAGCACATATCTACTGTAGATCTTCTGGGATGCATTCAGTAAATTGAATTACTAAGCTGGTATACTATATAAAACTACTTGTTTAATGTCAATTTTATCTCTGCTTAAACTATAAAAACTTAAATACACATAAATCATTTGATATTAATACTTATACAATAAAATTATATTTATAAGTGTCATTTACTAATATAACCTGGGAGAAATGGACTGTAATTGCGGTGCAGTTTCTTAAATAATCACACACCTGTCCTTGGTTTAATGAGAGCTCTCAACAGAGAGGTCAGTTGTTTTCCTGACTTTTGAATCAGAAAAAAAAAAAAGTCTGTGGTTACATGTTAAACATTATTATTTTATTGACGTTTATTATTTTTTAGTTCTATTTTTTGTTTGTTTTCTTGAAACAGTTATAGTTCTGTTTAAACATTGCAACTTGCTTCCATTGCAACATGTAAATAATTAAATATGTCCCTTTCCACAAGAAGGATGGACCTTTTTTACACTACTGTACAAAAGTCTTGAACGACCCCTTATTTCTTCATATTAAATCATATTACTGTTCATGATGTAGATTAAATTAAAGAAATGGAAACAAATGATTTACTGCGATTAATTGCAAAACCTAATTTCCCCTCTTATCTGTTCAGCATTCAGAATCACCAGCATTCAGAATCACCTGATCATCTGTCATCACCTGTTTCTTAAGTTACCTGTTGCCTAAAGTTAGATTTTTTTATGCTTGACTTGCACGTCATAGGTCACTGTGTTGCATAACAAATAAAAAACATTCCTCTGAGGGACTGGATTGAAAATGACAGATGACAAAAACTTGCCAAAATGAGAGCCAAAACTTTCTTTAGAGAGCTTGAAGAACTATTCCTCAAGACTAAAAGTCTACATGTAACATTTTATTCAAAATCCAACACTTACATATAGTTAATGCTGTGTCTATCTGATTGGATGCTAGTTGGAAGTTCAGCACATGTGTATCATTTCATAAGCACCTATGAACGGTGTAGCATTTAAGCCATGATAATCGATGCTAAATGTATCTTTTCAAACATACTGGTAGGGACAGTTATCAGTCTTTTGACCAAGGGTTGACATTTGAAAAAAATAAAAAATAAAATGCACGTGCCCTGCAAAAAAACCTGACCTGCATCTTTGCTTTAGCTCTTCAGGTAAAAATGAATTGAAACGCCCGCTAGTGGACAAACATAACCATTGCGTTAACCTACCAAGAAAAAAAACATAATCCTTGTAAATTGCATGCATTAGTAGTTTTCTGACTACTGTATTTGCATTAGAATGCAAAGATTTACAATTCTGGATATGAAAAACATTACTGCTTTTGCATACATATACTGTATAAATCAAGTACTTGATAGCTTTATAATACCTTTATAACCACTATATGCTGTACGTACTACTCCAATAGGAAACATCTGAAGCTAATTTCTCATATTACATTAACAGCATGTGTATGCCACTTCAACATTTCAATATGATATATGGACAAAAAGAAGCATTACATATTAGAACACAGCTGTTAGGTGCCAATTCACAAGGCTGATAAGTATTGTTCATTAACTTCACACTGTGCCTACAGTTCTGGGCTATTACTATTAATTTACATTCATTGTGCAGACATTTGTGGTATAAATTTGACACAGCAACCAAAGCCCTTGGAAATCATAGAACCATTGGCGCTGAACTTGTTAGCATGACATTGTTTCTTTTTTGGTTTTCAACTGTAATTTTGAAATCCTATTAAATGAAATCCTGGGTGTTGTGGTTTGGCATCAGGGTACAGTATATTGCAGCTGCAAAAAAGGCCGTAACATTCTAGTACTTACGTTGGATGTGCCAGGTCCTGTGGTCTCTCGGATGCCTCGGGGTACACAGGATGCGGGGGTTCTCCTATTGGCACACAACCCAGAGACTTGCTGATGGCATGGCTCAGCTTCTTGGCTGGGGATTTCTGTGAAAGGCACAGACACAAAGACAAAGCTAGACACACTGATGCTGTCTGAATACAAATTACACTCCTTGCCCCAGACATGAACAGCTACAGGGCGAAGAGGAAATGTTCCTGCTGGAAAAAAAAATAAAGGGAAGTTCGTGTCGTAGGGAAGATTTTTTGTCTTAGATACCATCTAATAGAAATCTGTTGTAGTCCAGGGCAAGGGATGATTTGTCGGCGTAACCAAACCATAATTAATGTCACGTAAATTTTACTTGTAGGTTCTAATATGTAACTTGTAAGTTTTGCAAGTCCTTCTTATGAAAAGTATTGTTTGATTCAGCAGGAAGCCCTTTCATTTTTTTCCACACTTCAATTGTCACAACTGTGATTAAGCTTTGGGACAATAGCACAGATTTAAACCTTAATAATAATAATAATAATAATAATGATAAAAAAACTACAACACATTCTGGGGAAAGCTTGCCTGGATTCATTTATGCCTGATCACACCACTATCGTTTATTTCACTAGTGATATGTTTATACAGTAGCTGCTTGTGTTATAGAAGTGAATGCGTTATAGACAGCCCTGGGGGGGGCTCTGCATACCCACGAGGAGTGCTCCTTCATCTGGTGCTGGTTGCTATGGGGACCGTTGGCATGGCCGCGCCAGAAGCAGTTCTGGCAAAGCTGGTAGCCGTGGCACTGCTGACATCTGTAGCGAAATCCCATCATGCTCTCGCTCCGGCAGTAGGAGCATTCCACCGGATGGAAGACTAGAGCGGAATAAAAAGAAAGAAAATCCATTATTGAGTCAGATCTTAGAGCACTACCACTCCCGTCTTCTCACTGATCAGAGCTTCACTGTGCTGTTTCGTTTATGAGTGGAGAAATACCACATGATTACCATTCTCTACATTGGCCAGTCGATGCATGAGAGGTAGCCAAACGAGGCACTGCGGGGGAGGATCGGCCATCATAATGTCCAAGAAGGTGTTCAACAATATCTTCTTCTGGCAAAACAAAGGTAAGACACTCAAAGACAACCTACGAGGTGCAACACCTGTATAGAAGCTTGATCCACTCGGGAAAATGTAAGGTGATGTGCTCTCACCTGCTGAGGAAAACACGTTCTCACTGAGTGCTCCGTGTAACCGAATGAAGGACCCTCGAACACGGCCGTAGGCAGCTTCAAGACCTCGCGGAGAAACTGGTCAAACTTAGCAAACACCATCGTCCCGCTGGAGTCCGAAATCTGAGAAAAAATATCTGAGAGAGAGCAGAGGGATCTGCCACTGTTTATAACAGGAATACGAGCAGATGAGTCTGTCACATTAAAAGCACATTGGGGTATTATATGAAAAAAACTGTTTGGGCAAACATATAAGAAAACAGCACCACATGGTGTTCAGTTAATGTAACTGCCTAGAGGATGACTCAAAATAGCATGCTGATGAAGGGACAAAAAGTACAGTAATAGAATAAATTTGACTGGTTTATATTTAAAGTCACGATTAGGGTATGAATGCATACTACTGAGTTAATGTATATTTTACATTTCTAATAATAATGAATTTAAAGAAAAATACACAAGAGGGCAGCAAACTTTCACTAGTGTGCTGCTAGTGATAGAGAAAATTAGGATGATGTGAATTTCATGCACAATAATAAACAATTCCAGTTCCACAAAGTAATGCTGGACAGAATGTGGACATGAAATTAAATTACTCTTATAAATACACAGTAGTGGACATATTACATATTAACTCTATATACGAAATGTTAGAGAATAGAACTTACAGCGTAATTTATCGACAATTTTCCCTCCACACATGGTTGCCAGCATGGACTTCATGGCAAAAACTGTGAGCTTTCCATGGCCTTCACTGCACACACAAACATACTGTTTAGAAAGTTGTGACACTGTTCGGGGTTAGTTAAGCATAGCCTGTACAGAGTCACGGGAGGCCTGGAGCCTATACTAAGGGACTCATGGCATGAGGCAGGGTACACCCAGGACAGGGTGCCTGTCCATCGTAGGGCACACAAGATCACACACACTCGCACACTATGGGGTATTTGGAAATGACTGGAAGCCTGCATGTCTTTGAACTATGGGAGGAAACCAGAATACCCAGGGGAAACCCACCAAGCACTGGGAGAACATGCCAGTTCCACACACACGGACACAAGGTGGGAATCAAAACCCTCGAGCCCGGGGGGTGGAAGGCCACAATACTAACCGTCATGACACCATAATGGAGAAACCTAATTAATCTATTCCAGGTTTTGAATTTTATCAGTTATGATAGTTTGCTTTATAAAAATATGCAACCTTTTTACAATATTAATGAAATAATCAATTATTTGAAGATAGTATAATATCGGAAACATGCTTTATGCTATAAAATATGCTATATTTTGAATGAAACAAAAAAGGGAACCAATTACTGGTCTTATTAGTTTGCACTATACAGTTGGTAATAATGTACAATAGCTAAATTTATAAAATTTTAAACAACAGTCCCTTTAAAAAGTGTTACTGAAATGTGTTGTGTCTATGATCTCTAAAACAAAGGTATCAAAATGTACATTTCCCTGCCACCAGGATTATATTTGGTAGCTGTTGTACCTTCACATTATTTTTTCTTTCGGAATGTGCTAAAGCTTTAAAGGTACACTAATGATCACTCGTGTCCAATTATGTGAGTAAAATGTCTTGTAAATATGTTAATGGTATATTATATGTTTAGATCCGAGGTATCATTAATGGAACCAGTCCAGCAAAAACAAAAAGAAAAGTTTCTCACTTTTATTTTTCAGTGTGTCTAAGCTTTAGATATATTTTAACTTTAAGATCGGAAATTGTAAAAAAAAAAAAAAAAGACTTTAAAATGATTATATATTAAATTCTTATTCTATTGTTGGAATGAAAATGCCTTAATACTGTATATGTTACGTAATCTCAAAGTCAGCATCAGGGGGAGCTAGAGGGGCGAGCCTCCATGCCAAGCACATTTTTATCAATTATAATATCTAAACAAATATAGAAAGAAACTTGATACTTTGTTGCATAAAATAAATAAATAAATACACTGCACTTATTCTATACTGCATAACCTTAAAGAGACACAGGGCATGGGGCAGGGTACAGTCTGGACAGGGTGCCAGTCTATCACAGGGCACACAAGCACACACACACACACACACACACACACACACACACACACACACACACACACTCATAAACACTATAGGAAATTTGGAATGTGGAAGGAAACTGGACTACCTGGAGGAAACCCACCAAACATGGGGAGAACATGCAAACTCCATGCACACAGACCCGAGGCAGGAATCGAACCCTAAACCCTGGATGTGTGAGGACACAGTGCTAACCACTACACCACAAAATAAATACAATTTATCTCAAATAAAAAAAGACAATAATGATGACATAAATAATTCCACTATGAGCTGTGAATCTGACTTGAAGCTTAAGTTGGAGTATTTTATTTTCTGGTGTTTGGATGTAACGGATATAAGAAAATTGGGTGTTCAGAAAAAATATATATGATTCCGTGTAGGATATTTTAAATGTTTTAATATTATACAGTACTGTGTGTGCTCTGTCAAGCATGGCCTTAGATTTGTCTGTTATGTTTGTGCAAAAAAAAAATTCACGTTTTGTACTGCACTGTCAGGAGGCTGTGCAAGAGATCTTGGTGGAACAAGGTTTGAGTCAGTGAAAAACATTTTGTGTATGTATAAAAAAACAACAACTAATTTTTATGTTCAGTAAACAAGCAACACAAGCAACAAAAAATGTACTTGTGTAGTAATCTTATATTTCCTCCTCAGATTAAAAATTATAATCAAATAAAATTAAAAAAATAAAAATCCTATTGCCTCCCCCGCTTAATTTGTATTGTGCAGTTTGGTGGTCCAGCAAAGTTACCACATGCTATCTCGCACCTGTCGTAGGTGGCAACCATGAAGTTGAGTAGCAGGCCAATGGACTGCTCCACATTAATCTGGTGGGTCGTGGGGAGGCGCTTGTTTAGCTGGTAGAAGATCGACGAGAGGATGGTCTCCAACCGTGACACATTAATCTCGGCGTTGTGGTCCAGAGTACTGAGCCCGTTGTCACGAAACGCCTCGATCATGTTCCACACATCCACCAGGTGAACTGTAAAAGGAAAACGGTGGAGAAAAATCCAAAAAGAAAATGTGTGCATTAGTTACAGTACCGTTAAAGTTTATTGTGGATAATGCAGTAAGACTTCTGTTTTATGTTCTGTTTATAGAAGGACATGATTACATCAGCATTTCAGCTTTTGAAAAACAAACAAGAAATAATAGGACCTGGCTAAGAATAATGAAAATACAACTTACGATTGCATCTTTTCTGAACAAATCGTAGCTTGCACGCGGTCCTATATGTTGATAGACGGATAACATCAAAGTTTTGGGCTCCTGGTAACAGCACAGGAAATCATATGATTAATAATGCATTAGTTCTTTAAATAGGCTGATGGGTTTATATTCTTTAATTTATATCTGGATGAATCGCATATACTTTTGACACATTCATTCGATGGCCAGTTTAATAGCCTAATCACTATATACCCGCATGTAATTCTCAGGCAGTCAATCGTATGGCAGTAGCACAATGCATAAAATCACAAATAAACATTTTAAGGGATTCAGTTCATGCTATTCTGAAATACATTTCTCCTTATAACACTTGTAAAGGGTTGTAAAGGGATTCTGTGGTCCGCCTGTCCTCTCGAACCAGCTAACTATTCTCTTCTGACCTCAAATTCAAATACAAATTTCAATTTGTCTCATAGACAACCACACACAATATGATATGCAGTGAAATGCAACTTATACAGCTGCCTGTAACCTAAAATGGAACGATAGAATAGAATACATAGATTTAACTACAATGAAAAAAAGGACATATACTGTATATATATAAAGCAGTGTGGTTGTCCATCATCCAAAGTCATGATTAGGGCATTTCAGCCTGCAAAACTGCCGCTCACTTTTTTCCTAGTTAACTTGGAACTTTTAGTACTAGGAAGCTAGGAAGTTAACTAGTTAAAATCTAGTTAACTGTTAACCGATCAAACAGTTCCTGAAACCAGTTTGTCTGGACTCAACAACCATGTTATATTTTTCCTATATTTAAGTATAATGTGAAGCTCATTATATCTTCATTATTTCTTGCACTAAGGCTGACTGGATGAGTGTATAATAATTGGTGTGGGCATTCCTACTAAATAAGCTAGTGAGCTCATGTTTGAGATATTCCTATTTTTTTCTTTGAAAAACACAATATATAAAATGAATTCCCCTGTTTAGCCTGCGTCAGTTTATGTATGCATGTGAATTTGTGTGCATGTGTGGCAAAGGATTGTATAACTTACTCATTTCCATGAAGAGCTGCCTCTTCTCCACTGTGGCCTTGCCACTCTTGCTGGCCTCCTCAATCATTCTAAACAGCACAAACACACCATGTTTCTTAGCAACTTTTGTTCTACAAGCAAACACTAATGTGAAGCTGTGATTCTTACTTTTTTTTTTTTTTTTAAGTATAGAAACGCTAGATTTTGCTGAATTTCTCTGACATTACAGTGTATAAAGTATTTGTGGCTTTAACGTAGATATATTTTCCTGTAAAAGCAGTGCCAAAAGTTCTTTGTAATGATTACTTAATGACTTTTATTGCCATAGTGAAATGGTTCTGTTTCTAAATCCAGACTAACTGCAGACTAAGCCTGTAAATTTATAGTCATAATAAAATCATAATAAAGCATAAATGAATGCATGAAGTAAATAATACTCCCATCACCTGTCAGGTGGGCTGAATCTCAGCTAAAAGGAAGCAAAATTTGGAAGTTCCTGCAAAATAGAAAAATATATATTATAATTCAACTGAAAAGAGGTTATACATAAGGTATCTTTGTCTCATCTTATTAATAAATGCAATGATAGTAAAGCCTTTGTCAATTATACTTTCTTTTAGCACTTTCATAATAATGTATGAATAATGATCCAGTGTACAAGCTCTTATCTGCAAAGGCAGCATCCTTTGGTATAATTATACAAAGGCTGCCAAGATACTCTTTAACGACAGGCAGAAAACATTGTGTGGATCCTTCAGTCAGTGTAAAAGCCAGAAATTATGAATTGCTCTGAGGAAAAAACGCTTTCTTGAAGCCTCTCAGCATGTTTGACCTGGATGCGATTTAGTTTTTGACATGTTTGTAATTGGTTTCAGTTGCTATGACCCCAAGCTCTGGAATTAAAAAGATCCACAAGCTTCAGTATTTCTTTAAAAGGCATTTGTACAACCAGAACAAGTTGGCAATTATAGACTTAAACTAATCACTTTTTTTACTCGGGATGGGAAACACCAGGGATCACTCGATACCATATTATCACGATATCTACTGTGGATGTTGGTTTGATTCTCAATTCTGTAAATTTCACGATTATATAAATACCCCAAGATAAAGAATTAGTTAAAATTCTAAACAAACTTGCCAGATAATTCACTCCTACCACACAACAGGATTAATTTAGAGCACGGCCCTGTAGGATAATACAGCAATAGCACCATTTTATCACCTCAAGTGCAAATATATGAAATTATCGATTTTAGATCAGTGTCGTGATACAGTACATGAATTGTCACATGAAAGAATCGTAATATGTACAGTAGCTGAAACTATTTTCCCCCCATCTCATCTTTTTCCCTATGTACATTTCCTTGTCATTTCTCTGTAGTTACTGAATAAACAATTGCTCAATAATATGTGTTACATCATTGAATAATAAGCTGAAACATTAGGGACGCATCTAACCCACTGCATCTAATTAAACTTTAATTCATGTTTTATTTCCATGCATTTAATCTGTTTATTGATGTATAACGCCTGAGACTGAATTAAACATTGAATGCATTGTTATTATTTATCCTCCATCCATCCATTCATTTTTTAATTCATTCATATACTCACTTGATCCTGGTCAGGGTCACAGTGGATCCAAGCCCTGTCCTGGGAAACCTAGATAGCAACACTCCCAGAATGGGCTATCAGTCTATCATATGGCACCATGCATGCTCACACACTCACACACACGTCATCCACCGGCATGTTCTTGACATTCAAATATTTTCCATACTGCTTATCCTGTGTAGGGTTGCAGGGGCCTGGAGCCTATCCCAGGGGACACAGCAGGGGACACCCCGGATGGGATGCCAACCCAGTGAATGGCACAAGCACGCACACTCAAACACTATAAGTAATTCTGAAACGTCAGTGAGCCTACAATGCATGTCTTGTTGTTTTGTAAGGAAACTCCACGGACACAGAGTCTAAATAAACTATATACAATTCCTATTACCCATTTCATATTCAAACCACAGACAGAATGACTTAAAAAATATAATACTCCTGGAGCCTGTGTCAGGAGTATTATATGGACATGAGGGAGGGGATACCCTGGATGGGTTGCCAACCCAGCAGCACAGGGTACAAGCAAACACCACAACAACCACCACAATTATACACCACTATCAACGTGGAATCACCAATGCATGTCTTTGGGCTGTGTCAGGAAACCCATAAAGCAAGGTGGGGAGAACATGCATTCAGACTGGTGATGAGATTCAAACCCCACACCATGGAAATGCCAGGCAACCTTGGTAATCTATTATTATTATTATTATTATTATTATTATTATTGTTGTTGTTGTTGTTGTTGCTCTTAATACATTAAATGCATAGTTCCAAAGAGCAGTGTGATGGTGTTCATTGAACCAGTGCACTCTCAAGCGCAGCGAATAGGAGCTGTGTCTCACAGCATTATGTCATACCTGAGTGTGAATTACACACTGAGATCATTACCGCATAACGACTTGTGCATGATCATAATTCACTGCGCCCTCGTAATAACGCGCTGGAGCGTGTCACTGAAACACTGTCCATGATTTTTTATTTTTTTAAAGAAAGACAGAATAATAATATACAAAAAAAAAAAAAAGAAAAGAAAAGGCGGATGAAACAACCGCACCTCGATCCGAGGCAATGACATCGCGCTTTGACGTGAGCCAGCGTGGCTGAGCAAGAGCAGAGGAGGAGAGGAGGAGAGGAGAGGAGAGACTCCATCCTTCCATCCTTCCATCCTCGGTGTGAGCCATGACAGCGTGAAAACACACACAATTCTCCACGGTGACGACGCGACCGGGAGACCAGACACGTCAGCGTGCGACTGTGTCACAAAATTCCCTTTGAGCCGATTTACCCGAAACCTACAGTTTTACAGCGCGGTTTGGAAACGGTGTCGTTGTACCCTGTGTGGCACCAGAGCGTCAGCGCGTCCGGGCATTAGAGCGGTAGAGCCTCGGCCTCTGTTTGCAAATCATCTCTTACCAGCAGGGAATCACGCAGGTTGCGCTACGAGCATCAGCACCGGAGCACAGGGAGAAACGCTCTCGGCTTGCGGAGATGAAAAATGCGCTCCTGGCATGTCACGCGCTCGCCTCCGTCTCCCTCTTCATCATAACCCGGGGTTCGCGCGGCACTTCGCTGCTGTGCGGCTCTCCGTCATCCCGCGAGTGTCGTGCTCAGCGCTCCGTTTGACTCGGTGTTAACGAACTGCAGTAGTGAGAAGAGAGAAGTCGCCCACTGTGTCAGTGTGTGTGTGTGTGAGAGAGAGAGAGAGAGCGCGCGAGAGAGCGCTCTCGCAGCTCCGAGCTTCAGCAGCTCCCCTGAGGACCAGCAGAGGGCAGCAGAGCGGCACACAGAGCCCCCCACCCCCCTGCTTATAGTTGCATTTCTTTTAAAGCATTGCTATATTTTTTTACCATAGAGTTTGCCTGTGGCGGAACAATGGTTAGCACTGTGTCCTCGCACCTCAGGGTTCAGGGTTCGACACCCACCTCGTGCCTGTTGTGCTTGGTGGGTTCCTCCATGTACTCCGGTTTCCTCCCACAGTCCAAAGATATACAGATTAGGCCAGTTGGTGTTCCATAGTGTGTGTGTGTGTGTGTGTGTGTGTGTGTGTGCCCTGCGATGGATTGACACTCTATCCAGTAGGCTCCAGGCTCCGAAAACCTTGTATAAAGGATAAATGGTATGGACAATAAGTGACTGACTGTGTGAGGGAGTGTGTTTGCATGTTCTGCACGTGCTTGGTGGGGTTCCTGCAGGTACTTGGGTTTCCTCCCACAGTCCAAAAACATACACATTAGCTAAACCGCGTTCCCAAATTGTCCGCGGTGTGTGAATGAGCATGAGTGTACATGTATGTGTGTGTATGTCCTGCGATGGATTGGCACCCCTGTCCAGAGTCCCTATGTGATCCATAAATAACACTGAAACCATGTGAAGTAAATAACATTGATCATTACAATGACATATGTCAACAGGTTGGATATATCAAGCAACAAGTTTTCAAATTTAATGAGAAAAATGGGAAAGTCTAAGGATTTGAGTGACTTTGAAAAGGGCAAATAGTGATGGCTAGATAATTGGATGAGATCAACTCCAAAACAGCAGGTCTGGTGTTCCAGGTCTGCAGGCATTGGGACCTACCAAAAGTGTGCACAGCTATTCTAGCACAGATTTCTGACCAGGTTAGTGCTGGTTATGACAGAAAGGTGTACAAGACTACATAGCGACAGACCGGTTACAGTGCCCATGCTGACCACTGTCCACTGCCGAAAGCACCTACACGAAATGTGCATGTGAACATCAGAACTGGACCATGGAACAATAGAAAAAGGCGGCCAGGTCTGGTGAATCATGTTTGCTTTTATATTATGTGAAAGTCTGGGTGCATGTACAATATATTCCATACCCGGGGAAGAGATGGCACCAGAATGCCCTATGATCTAAAACGTAAAGTAGATTTGTACTTGACAGGTTTTTCAAATTTGAGTACCTGCCATATTGTACTGAAGTGAAATAACGTTAAATGAATGTGAAGTAAATACTGATGGCAGAAATACTACAGGGGCATCACATTATGCTAGCTGGAAGAGTAAAATGGGTAAAGAAACTGAACATAAAAGATGAAATACACTGAACAGTTTATATTGCATATTCTTTACTCAGTGAAATCTCCCGTGTGGAAAAGTGTATGTTCCCTTTAAGTACAGTGACAAATTATTTGTGAGAAATATTTTTTAAAGGTAATGCAGATGCCTCTTAAGAAAAAACTGTTCAGGGTATCTGGTAGAAAAGAATTAGTTTTTAAAAATATTTTTACATTTTTATCTAAAATGTATTTACAAAATGTATGTACTGTACAAATATTAAGTAAGTTTTTCCATTTCAAACAAAATTCTGCATATTATTTTGAAGATTATTGTCAAACTACACCATGAGTACATACTAAATAGTCGAAAATTCCTAGTTAAATGATACATGGCTGTACACAAAGTAACAAAGTAAAAAAGTATGACAAAGTAAAATTTTTACAAGCAAAAGTTAGTTCAAGAACATATAAGTTAAGTATAAGTGCACCCTTATGCACCCATGTTTTTGTCTTTTTTTCCCCTAAAATAGTTTTGTCTGCTTCTGAACAGATTTTGGAAGTTTTGATGTGCTGTATTACTTAGTTTCATATTTTTCTAACACCTGCAAGTTTAACAGGCTACATTAACTTATTTACCCACTGAAGTATTTTACTTCCTTTACTTATGTACCCACTTACTTTACTAAGTTTTTTCCCCTTACTCATTAATTGTTCTGTAATGTTTAATCAAATCCACTACTGTCAGGTACAGTATAATGTTCAGCACCTCACAGCTGCTTTTCTTTGTGATTTGCTTGTTGGCAAACTTTATGAAGTCGACATGTCTTCGGGAAACAATAATATGCGTAGGTAATGCATACCTTAGATTGTCCATAGCTGCTACAACAGTTTTTAATCCGTAGTGCATCAGTAAAAATAAACTGATGGATCAGCTGAGATTGAAACTGATCAATATTTGAACAATAAGAACTAGACCAGTGAAAATGATCCACGTCATAAGTAACATTAATAGCACAAAATCACTCAAAAGCATGCACCGTCACAGAAAATCATTTTCTAAGCTACAGTATGTAAACTAATTATACTTATCTTATATTCTACTCTAATTAATTTTGTTTTTTCATTACTAATGTTAGCAAGACTATTATAATTCCTGGCCTGTATGCTCAGGACAGCTGACTGTGACTTTCATATCAATAAACAATTATTGCTTCTTGTGTAAAACTGTACCATAAACTAACAACAAGAGATTTTTTCTTTTTATCCAGTATAAACATGAAAGAATAAAGGCTTTGTAAAAACCAATGGAAATTGTAAGTGATATACATTTAAAGAAAATCAGAAAAGCAGTAGGCACATGTCCCCACCATGTCCACCATAACTTACACCCATGTGGCCAAAGGTGTCAGCTATTGGTAATGGTCAATACGTTTTCCACCATGTGAGAATCTTTAAGACAGAGGACATGGCATTTTCTTTTTTTCCCCTTGTCTTTTACAATTTGCTATACAGTCTATCTGTTATACTGTAGCATGAGATATACCAGAAACTTGTCTCACAGATGTTCCTCAACTATATATGGTTACATACTGTAGTATGGTCATATAACAGGCGTAAAACACTTTAAGTTGTCCCCCAATTACTCCAGTATGAATATACACTGGTGGCCCAAAGTATTAAGACATGAATTGCCATGTATTATAGCTCTAGTGCACGAAACAGGTGATGTCACAAATCAATTAGTTCTTGCCTAAATGACTGACAATTTTGCTAATTAACTAGAAAACCTAGTGAAAAACTGGCAATACGACTGTAGTATTCAGCTTCTGGAGACATGTATTGGGTCATCTCCAGACCTAAACCCAATAGAAACCTGATGGATAATGGTGACGAAGCCATGAGCAAGTCAAGAAACCACCTACTGTACGTGATGTTCAGGAAGCAAATCAAGCAAGCATGGAGTGAGCAAGTGACACCAGAGTTGTCATTGACTCTATGCCCAGCTGGTTTTAAAGAATAAAGGCCCTCGTACTAAAAATGGATTCTTGTACAGCAATTTCAATACATAAAATAAAAACTTATTCTTCTCCTGATTGCCATTATTTAAAAAAAGTTGAGAATGTCTTTAAACATTGAATGTCACATTTGTCCCAATACTTTTGGTCAACACTGTATGGCAGTTCTCATCAAAGTTGATTCTTCACTGTGTGCTGACAGAAAAAAAGACATGACGTTAATTTTGCTCACTTGATGTATTTATTCTTATTATTTATAGATAAAACACACTTTTACTTACAAGTGATGATTACAGTTATGTATATTACATTCACGTTTATTTTACATAAAACTGTAGAATATTTAAACCAAAAACCAAGACATTAAAAGGAGGCACACTCCATTGGGTTTTTTTGATTGCCACGATTATGATAAAAGATTGCATTTGATGTCACAGGTTGCATGAAAGATATGTCCCTAAAAAAATTATTCCATTTGTTATGTCTAATATGTCATTTTATGACAATTATAGACATTTATAATGTTGGTGTGCAGTACAAATTAAATGGTGTTTCTAAAACAGATACAGAGAGGTGTTTTGTTTTAGCTAAAATGGATACATTATTTTATTAGTACTGATCTAGATATTTTTTTTTAAAAAGAAAGAAATTCATGGTATTTCTCAAGGTATACCAAAGTATCACAATCTACTGATATAGGAATCTAAAATCTCCCTTAGATAAAAGTGTGTAAAATTCAAATCACTATTTCCCAACACCGAAAATAAAAGATAAATCAAAGGAAAGAAAAAGCACAGTTATTTTATGTCTCTAGTGTGTGTGTGTGTGTGTGTGTGTGTGTGTGTGTGTGTGTGTGTGTGTGTGTGTGTGTGTACACACTGTATTCCATGCTGCATAAATCAGTACAACCAGACCATGTACATTTATCAACTCACACCATCAAAGTCACTTTCACACCCAAAGACACTCCATACAACTAGTAATAGGCATTCACCACAAGCAAACACGACACAGTGGAGCTCACACATATGCACAAGTATAAGAAGAATAAGAAAGGGCAACATCCTCCAGTTATGATTGTGACTTCTAAGAAAAATTGTGAAAGTTGCCAGCTAATGCCATCCAAAGTTATTTTCATCTAGAGAAAAACTCACGTAAGGAAGTACATAAATGCATTCCAGGTAAGACTAATCAAAACAAAATAGATTCATGGGAATTCTGGTACAAAGAAAATTTGTAGAAAGTGTTATGTACACCCTGGATAGAGTCATAGTTACAAAATGGGACAGCAAATATAAAGAATACATCGTAAATACCCTGTGTATTTAAATGTTATCTAAAAGTGATTGTAAATCTTCGTTTTTTTATATTAAAATATATTAATTAAAATATATTACTTTTCAAAACTACGCAGACATTACAAATAAAATTTGCTGATTATATGATTATCTCATCACAACAAATGGACTTTGGTATATTACCAACAAAAATTATTTCCGTATGTCTAAAGTACGAGGCATAAGGTTCACAAAGGTGACCGATAACAAGGTGGGTAACATGCACAACCTTATGTACATGTTAAGTTTATTATACATTACAAACATTTCAGAAGGTACCTATTTGGCGGAATAAGGATCAGTCAATATTATACACGGCAAAAAATGACATGTTTGCAAGTGATAGTGTTTTGAATATAGTCAAATTTAATTGTTATTTAAAAAAAACAATTCTACTTTTTGTTTTGTTTTATTGGCAGATGAATTTGGACATTTTGAACATTTATTTTTAGAAAAAAGCCAACCCTTCTGCCAACCAAATAATAGGAGGAGTCAAATTGCAAGGAGTGAAAATATGCTTAAAATATGGATAATAATCTTGTATTTGGTTCATCATGATGTTGTATTAGAAAATTCTAATACTAAAGAACTTTGACTATGCTCAAGATACTGTCATTTGGTAAGATGTCATTTTCTGAGTGTGAGTTGTATTGGTACTGAGCTCCTTAAGGGACATTGGAGGAAAAAATATTAAAGGAGGCATAACAGGTGCCATAAAATACATAGAAGAAAAAAATATATATAAGGTTTTGGCAAGATGGTACGAATATATGCAGGTAAATGTAAAAAGGGTCATTGCTAGGCAGGTACAAAATAATTGAAACAAAAAAGACTGCAAAACTGTGACCCCCACTCCAACCAACGCTCCATGGATCATGCTCTCACTACATCCATAAAAAAATTGAGAGAAAGCAGTAAGAACTTGTACAACTTGGCAGGAATGCATTAGAAAACGGTAAGGATGTAGTGTTGTCTCCATTAAAGGTTGTGGAGCTGCCGTGTGCGTATTTTGGACATGTTCAAAAAAGCCTGTTGAGGACATAGTCCAAGTAAGATGCTGGAAGAACTTAATAAGGACGTAATAATGATGGCACTGAATAGTTAAAGGCATAACGAACACCTCTTAAGTAGTTCTGCTACGTCAACAGAGTTCTCACAACGACCTCTTCAGGTTTGTGCGATGACCATGGTAGGCCCATGTTACGCTGTGGAAAACTGCTTTAAGTTCATTTAAGGTTCTCCTTGGTGCTTACCACGTTTATGGCACACATGCAGCATGTTATCAGCGCCTCTATGTCACATACAGAGAATTCAGTATAAATACTGGATCATCCCTTCATAATGAAAAGCGCAGCATGTGTCGCAGTATTTCTACAAACTGGCCCGACACAACGTCAAGGCAGAAATCGCATGGCAAGCACCAGGTAAGAGCGTGGTGCGATCTGATCAGATGTAGTAATAACTGCAATTTCATTGAGGCTGGTAAGCGTGTAATCACAGGCGTGATAGGAAATTAGTGACAACATGAGAGAACCTGACAGGAACTAGTATGAACTTCATAAATGTATATTTTACATTTTGACCCTGTTCCTGTTGTGCTTAAATATTTTTGGGATGTTGTGGGACCTTCATGGTCTCAGCTGATGTGTGATGGGACCATTAGCCAGCCTCTGTGTAAGATGAAGCAATCCTGCCTTCTGCATTATGATAGACGAGACCGAATTCTTCTAGCCAATGATTGGTTAGAAATCTAGAGAGCCAGGTCTCAGATCATCTTGTTTTTAGGCCAGTTTGGCACAATATATGTTGATGATTAAATTGAAGTGTCACGTTTATGCATAATTACGTGATTTGAAAGATAATAATGCTGATAATTTAAATAATAAACAAAGAACGAGTGCAAAACTGTTAGCAAGCTTGTGAAAGGTTACGAAATCCTGCCTTCGGTCTCGTCTATTATTGAATGAAGACAGCGCTTAAATCATGTTTGTAAGCACTGTTTAAAGGACCCGCAAGTATATGCCATATGTCACTCAGGGTTTTGCAATCTCTGAATAAAAGAACAATTTTTTTCCCCTTATACATTTTTAGCACAATTTGTTTTCTTCTATGTATTTCTTTTTCTTTCATGTCCCTTTAGGGGCTCTATATGCCCGAGATAAAAGGCAATAAAAAGTAGTGAGAATAAAATCTCAGAAAAGCATATATGTACATGAATAAAACAATTTTTTATGCACATTGGATTATATTAATCAACATTATGTTTAAAAAACAAACAAAAAACTGTGATTTCTTTTTAAAGAATATCTACAGTCTTAGAACCTCGTTATCAGTTCAGACTCCTCACTAGTGAACAACATGACATGACAAAGACCTGGGTTTGCTCCTGAGAGGGAACATTAGATTATTTCATTGAGAAGTGCTTTAGCTCCCCTCCTAATCGACTTACTCACAACATACTACACAGCGAGCAGTCCATTCAAGTTACCATTTTAGTTTTTATACAAAAGTGCAACCCTAAAAATAAACTAGATATAAGGGATTTTGATTCTCTCTTAAATTTAGATGATTTTTATTATTATTTTAATAAATATAACAAATGTACAAATTATTGCCACTTTCAGTTACCAAAATAATCCAGTCATTATATTCCGTGATATACCAAAAAAAGTGATTGAAGATTAGTGCTAGCTTGTGGTATTTAGTCCCTTCTGCTCTATAAATAACTTCATGCTTATATTTACCATTGATGCTACTCATATCTAAGAGTACCACTTCTAGCCTAGACATAAGGCAAGTCATTAATTTTTTTTTTCACAGTAATTCTCAAATATAATTGGTATTTTAGCTGTCTGGATCTTTTGCTTGAGTTACTAAGGCTTAAACTATTCAACAAAAATTGCTTTGCTGAACAAGTACATATTATTGTTAGTGATCCAACTGCACAGTATTAAAAGTATAACTGAAGTAATTGATTTTATAGGAAGAAAAAGAAAGGGAGGGTCATGATATTCAGATTTACAAAAATAGTAGTATACTAATATATATATATATATATATATATATATATATATATATATATATATATATATAAAAGAACATGACCACTGTTTATATATTGCCACTATTCGAGAAGTTTTGCATCTAGAACAAGGTGCTCAGTTTTCAGTAAATTAACCGAGAGGAAGTTTTTACTTTACATTGCACACATTATGTACACGTACATACAAATTGTCTGGAAAGCCAGAGATCAACAGCATAAAAGCCATACTCCTATGGACATACTGCCACAGTGTGAAGTTCGCCATTCGCTTGAACAGCTTCGCACTTACTCTAGAGTCGACCTTTAAGATCGCCTTTGGTCCGCATCACCATTATCGTACCACCAAGCAGGAAACGCACAGTTTGGAGGGTCCAATGCAGTCATCATGACAGAAAGCGCCACATCCCTGGCACATGATCATGGCCTTTAGCCGACAGTAGCATTTTGACTGGACGTCCTCCATTCCAGAAGCTTCTATGAAAGACTGCTCGGGTGACGTCTCACCTTTACCCTGATCGAGAAGGTGACCCGCAGGTATGGCAGTGACAGTTACGGAAAATGACATCATCCCCTCGCTGGTGTTCTCATTACTGCATGTAACCGTAGGAGACGCCCCAGAGTCAGTGATGCTATGATTTATTGAGTGAGGCATGGACATGCTGATAGTGCCACCATAGAAAGTACCCGTCATTGTTTCTTGTCCATCCTGTGACCTCTGTGACTGGAAGGACGTTATTTGTGGCTTACAGTCACTCGAAAGACGTGGCCCTGAGATACCCTGTTTACTGTTGTCGAGGCATAACCTTGGAGAGATTTCTTTGGTTCTTGTAGAAGTGCCAGCTTCTTTACTAGACGAACAACTCAGTGACTGGGACTCTAGCTTTACTTGAGGACAGTGCTGGTATCCTGGTGCATCATCTGGTTTTGTGATGTGAAATCCTTGCTGTTCAACTTTAATACCAGGAGGTTTCGAATGTCCTTTTAAAGAAGCATGACGGCCTTCTTTAGGTTCTGCTCCGCCTTTCTGTTCTCCTTCGACCTTTTCTCTCTTTACATTGGCCAGATGAGGACGTTTGCTGCTATCAGACCCTCTCCCGTATGTGGAGATGTTTAGGAGATAGTGCCCGGTCATGGCAGGTTTGGACACCCTTTTTCGTCCAATGAGACCTAGTTGGAACCTTGGCTGGTCGTTAGAACTTTCTGGCAAGCCGAGTAGACAGGGCTCGAACTGGGATGGTTGAGAGATTTGGCTCTGCTGACTTCTGTTTCTTAAAACATGGAGAATCCGCTCCTGGGTGTTTTTGTCCAGCTTGTCCATACTGGTCCCAGGTCTGCCTGAGTAATGTGGCAGTCTAGATCTGCTAATGTCATCTGTATTTACAGGTTTCTCCTTCCCTGTCTCTGATGTCTTACCGGCCAGGTTCCCTTTATCTTGTGCTACAGCAGTCGCAGGCTGCACATTTATCTTGCCAGGTGCTTTTGGAAGAATCTTCTCCAAGGGAATTTCTTTACCTTGAAGGAGCTGAGCGACCAGAGGATTATTGGCAGGAATCGAGGAGCTGGGTTTGATCGCTGCAGTCCCAGGCAAAGGTGCCTCTTGTGCTTTCTGGCCGTACGGCAGCATATTTGTAGGTGATATTTGTATCCCACCAAGAGAGAAATTAACACAATTTTCCTTTAAATGAGGATTCGATACATGCTGAGTCATTTGGGCACCCATAAAGGATCTATCGTCTTTAGAAAAAAATCGATTTGTGCTAGAGCTTTGAACAAAACTATGGTCCATTAGCACAGTTGCACCTGAGGAAGGAGAGATTTGTGAGAGAACTCCTGTGCTCTCAAGAGCAGGAGACACAGAGCTAATCTTTACTGGAGATACAGATTGGCTTCTACTGCTTGCTGGTGAAAACTCTTCTGATAATGACTGCACTGGGGAAGGTGTGGAGGTACATCCAGATGAGCCAGGTCCTGAAGTGGACCCTCTACGCGTTGCACCTGCTGCTGCAGCCGCTGCAGCACGCTGTTCCCGAGCTAGTTTGGCTTTTGCTTTGATGTCAGCTAAAGTGCGTGCACCGGTGCATCCTGGCCGGATACTTGGTGGTGTCAAAGGATGAGGAGTCCTTGGAGAAACTTGGCCTGAAGCACCAGGGGCTGACAGGATTCGTGACACAGGAATCTAGAAATATTTAGAAACAGCTTCAGCAGCTGAAAAAAAAAATCAAATGCAATAAAACAGAAATGTGATAAGAAGTAAAAGTAAAGCCTACTTTAAGAGGTGGTACTCTCTGCTGTGCAGTCACTGAAGTTGTGGCTGGAGGTGACTCTTGTGTTGGCGGTGAGGTTGAGCCTTCAGTTGGGGGTGGGGGTGACCCCTCTGCCACCCGAGGTTTCTTCTCTGCTACTTCTTGTCCACTGGAGAGTTTCCGCTTTAATGACTCAGTGGTAACTTCAGACGCTTGTGACACAACCCCCTCAACCTTAACACACTCACTCTCTATGGTATCATTTTCTTCAGAGCTGGGTTCTTGAGCAGATGTTGGGCTATTAGTCTTGCTCTCTTGTACATTTTCTTCCACCCTCAATGTTAACGGTTCCACCAATTTCTTTACAGTAGGTACGGATTCCTCTTGTGTCAAAGAGGCAGTCTTTGCATTTGAAGACACCTCATCGGAAGCTGAATGACTTTCACTGATTGGTTCAGCATGGAAGGGCTCTGGTTCTGGTTGACTTATGGACATTAATGTTTTCACCTCCCTGGATCTCAGCTCCTTTTGGGTGACCTCAACAGTGTGGTTTTGCTTCTTTGCTTCTGTGCTAGACTCTGTTTTTCCAGGCTGGGGTGAGTCTTTAGCTGGCATAGAAGTGCTTTCAGTCTTTGTCAGCTCTCTGGATTCCTCAAGGCTTAATCCGGATCTGGAATAAATATGGGCTTGATATAAATGTTACACTCATTTTAATCCGACATGATCCGGTTAAATAAATATACATTTAGTACAACAGACATACTTACTGCTCGCCGTAGAAATTTTCAAAGAAGTGCTCTTTCCAGTGCTCCACTTTCTTCTCTTTCTCAATCTCTTGCCGCATCCTTAGTCTTAACTCTGGGGTGAACTCACCTGCAGGAATGACCACAAAACAGATTTCACTATGCATTGTATTGTGGTCATATTTTACAAAAGTTCTTTGTAAGGTATCAGCACCAGGAAAGTAACATACCTTCGGCTAACCTCTCCTTCCAGGATTGTGCCGCAGATGTGAAAAACTCATTGTTCAAAGCAGAACTAGTTACCCTCAGGAGTCCATCCATGCATGACTAGAATACAGGATGACACTAATCGGTCATTTCAATAAGTGTAACACTCTATGCAATTTACTGACCATTTATCATTATTTATTTCCACTATAAACGAGAGAAACGGTACTATTATTATTATCATATTCACATACCTGCTGGTCAATCTCTGGCAACAGCTTCAGGAGTTTCTGCTGACACTCTGGGGGCAACATGGAAAACGTGTGTTTGTTAATTAAGGCCCGTAGATTAGTGTTGACCAGGATGGAATCAGGTGTCTCCACGTCAATCTCGCACTTGGTTCGTCTTAACTGGCCTAAGAAAGATAAGAAACGTCTGTTTAGTTGTTAGCAAAAAAAAAAAAAAGACAAAAAAATAAAAAACTGGAAAAAACAAATGAAAACATTTACGGGCATTGAGCCGACTGGAACGCTGAGAAATCTTCCGGGAACTGGCGTTGTGGCACGTTTCTGCTTTGACAGAGGAAGAGGAGCTAGAGGTGGAGTTCTGTGGACTGGCAGGGCAACGCTCTGACTGTTTTAGTTCCCAGCCTACAACAGGAAGAAGCATAGATTTTTACTTTTAGTTGTATTTACAGTACATCATACTGCTCATCCACTATGCATAATTGCACTACCCATAACTCTTTTTTTTTTTACTGGATGTAAAATTCATCCAGATTTAACATACTGTACATACAGTATGTACATATGTACAGTATATTCTTAACAACTTCACCACTGCACAATCACTGGTTGCACACACTGGCCTCATACATCTGATATATTTATAATGCAACTACTGTATATACTGTAATACATCCATACCTCTGTACTTATGACCCCTATAACCTTACACTCTCTTTCATTGGTTAGTTACAGTGGCTTTGTACATGTACTTTACACAAAGAAAATAAAGTTAAATCTAATCTAATCCTAACTAATAATATACAGTTCAGGTCAGATGTTTATATACACTCATCATGAATATGAATATCATGGTAGTATTAGACTTAGTGACGTAGTGATTTTTCTGGTGATTAACTTCTGTGTTGACACCTGTGTACTGATGAGAAATATTCGCTGCTTCCCCATCAACAAACCCTGGGTCACCAAGGACATCAAAGCATGTTTAAATATAAAAAAAAAAGTGCTTTTAGGTCTGGTGACAAGGAGGCAGCGAAGAAGGCTCAAAGAGTGCTTACTGGCAAAATCAAAGAGGGAAAAGAGTCATACAGGAAGAAACTGGAACAAAGGCTGAAACAAAACAACACAAGAGAGGTGTGGAGGGGCATGAGGAGCATCACTGGCTATAAGACAGGCAGCCAGGCTATTGAGGGGAATGTGGAACATGCAAACGACCTCAACACTTTCTTTAATAGATTTGATGTCCCTATGTCTCACACTTCTCCCAGCTCCAGTCTCAATCCATACTTTCCTGCTTCAATGTCCTCCGCTACACAGAAAACAGTCACTACTCCTGCACTCCCCCCAATCAATATCTCAGTAGATCAGGTCAAATATAGCCTGCGCAAGCTCAGTCCTACAAAATCTGTAGGTCCGGACAAGATCAACCCTAGAGTTCTGAAATCTTGTGCTCCCCAACTCTGTGGTGTTCTCCAGTACATCTTTAGTACAAGTCTGTCTCTACAGAAAGTACCTGCATTGTGGAAAAAATCATGCATTGTACTGGTCCCCAAAACACCACACCCTTGTGCCCTGAATGACTACAGGCCTGTTGCTTTGACATCACACATTATGAAGGTGTTTGAGAGGCTGATCCTGGATACACTTCGTCCCCTGGTGAAATCTCTGAACCCTCTTCAGTTTGCCTATCAGCCTTTCATGGGAGTAGATGATGCCATAATACACCTGCTCCATCGAACCTACTCTCACCTCGACAAGCCTGGGACCACTGTAAGTATGACGTTCTTTGACTTCTCCAGTGCCTTCAACACCATCCAACCTGCAGTACTGGGGGAGAAACTGATGAACATAAACATTGACACCCGCTTGGTTTCCTGGATTATGGACTATCTGACCTGCCATCCATCTACAAAACTGTTTGTCCGAGACTGTGATCTGCAACACCGGAGCTCCCCAGGGGACTGTACTGTCTCCGTTTCTTTTCACCCTCTATACATCTGACTTTAGATATAACTCAGAGTTATGCCACCTACAGAAGTTCTCTGACGATTCTGTGATTGTTGGATGTATAAAGGATGGTGACACCTCTGAGTACCTGTCTGTAGTAGACGACATAGTTTCCTGGTATGAGCGTAATCACCTACAACTCAAAATCAGGAAAACAAAGGAGATGGAGATGGTTCTTTAGGAGAAGCAAGACCCCTGTGACTCCTATATCTGTCAAGGGGGAGACAGTGGACATGGTCTCGGAATACAAATATCTGGGAGTTCATCTGGATAGCAAACTTTTTTTTTTTTTTTTGGATTTTTTTCCCAGATTTTTCTCCCTAATTTAGTCGTGTCCAATTCCTCCCCGTCACTAGGGGGCTCCCACATTAAGGCTACTACTACCACTCAGCCGGGAGGGCCGAAGACTATCACGTGTTTCCTCCGAACCACGTGACGCCAGC
>JAAGKR010003165.1:68824-79119 GCA_011419295.1 Clarias macrocephalus
AAAGAGTCATACAGGAAGAAACTGGAACAAAGGCTGAAACAAAACAACACAAGAGAGGTGTGGAGGGGCATGAGGAGCATCACTGGCTATAAGACAGGCAGCCAGGCTATTGAGGGGAATGTGGAACATGCAAACGACCTCAACACTTTCTTTAATAGATTTGATGTCCCTATGTCTCACACTTCTCCCAGCTCCAGTCTCAATCCATACTTTCCTGCTTCAATGTCCTCCGCTACACAGAAAACAGTCACTACTCCTGCACTCCCCCCAATCAATATCTCAGTAGATCAGGTCAAATATAGCCTGCGCAAGCTCAGTCCTACAAAATCTGTAGGTCCGGACAAGATCAACCCTAGAGTTCTGAAATCTTGTGCTCCCCAACTCTGTGGTGTTCTCCAGTACATCTTTAGTACAAGTCTGTCTCTACAGAAAGTACCTGCATTGTGGAAAAAATCATGCATTGTACTGGTCCCCAAAACACCACACCCTTGTGCCCTGAATGACTACAGGCCTGTTGCTTTGACATCACACATTATGAAGGTGTTTGAGAGGCTGATCCTGGATACACTTCGTCCCCTGGTGAAATCTCTGAACCCTCTTCAGTTTGCCTATCAGCCTTTCATGGGAGTAGATGATGCCATAATACACCTGCTCCATCGAACCTACTCTCACCTCGACAAGCCTGGGACACCTCTGAGTACCTGTCTGTAGTAGACGACATAGTTTCCTGGTATGAGCGTAATCACCTACAACTCAAAATCAGGAAAACAAAGGAGATGGAGATGGTTCTTTAGGAGAAGCAAGACCCCTGTGACTCCTATATCTGTCAAGGGGGAGACAGTGGACATGGTCTCGGAATACAAATATCTGGGAGTTCATCTGGATAGCAAACTTTTTTTTTTTTTTTTGGATTTTTTTCCCAGATTTTTCTCCCTAATTTAGTCGTGTCCAATTCCTCCCCGTCACTAGGGGGCTCCCACATTAAGGCTACTACTACCACTCAGCAGGGAGGGCCGAAGACTATCACGTGTTTCCTCCGAACCACGTGACGCCAGCCGACCGCATCTTTTCGAACTGCTCGCTCGCGCACCGTTGGGGGCGGCGTAACACACTCGGAGGAGTGAGCTCACAGACGCCCCTGATTGGCTGTAGAGCCGTGATTAATGTGGGAGCACTATGTACCTCTCATCCCTCCCCTCTGAGAGAGCTCGGCCAATCTGCTCTCTCTAGACCTCTGGCTGCGAGAGGTTACAGCATCACCCGGGATTCGAAATAGCGATCTCCGGATGATAGGGCGAGTGCTTTTACCACTCGGAGGCCCTGGATAGCAAACTTGACTGGTCACTCAACACAACGGCACTCTACAAGAAAGGACAGACCCGGTTATACTTTGTTCGAAGGCTCAGGTCTTTCAACGTTTGTAACACAATTCTACGGATGTTTTATGAAACTGTTGTGGCGAGTGTCATCTTTTACGCAGTGGTCTGTTGGGGCGGTAATGTGAAGGTATCGGACAGGAACAGACTGGACAAGGTTATTAAAAAGGCTGGATCTGTGCTAGGCATGGAGCTCGACTGTGTGGATGTAGTAGCGAAGAGGAGAATTCTTGCCAAAGTACAATCCATTTTGAACAATCCTTCTCACCCGCTATACAGTGTTTTCGCTGACCAGAGGAGCAATTTCAGCCAGAGACTGATTACCATCAAGTGTACCACAGAGCATCACAGGAGATCTTTCCTCCCAACGGCAAAAAAATTATACAACTCTTCTACGTAACCCGCACACTATGTGGGTATTCACTGTCAGTGACAGTAACATAATAGAACAATAAAACTTACCTGTATTAATTATATGACAATTGTAGTATCTTATACTACATATACTATCATATCGCAATAAATTATGTAATACATTATTACATATAATAATACAAGATTACATATATTTATATATATTTATATATACTAGTTTATTGTGCAATATTGTATTAACGTAGTGTGCAATATGGTACTTACTGTTTGAGGACACTTTATATTTTATCGATATGCTGTTTTTTTACTTTACTTTACTTGATAGCAAGGCTGAGCAACTGTAACCGGGAATAAGCAATTTCCCCTTGGGGATTGCTGTTGCTAGAGGCTGGAATAACCTGCAGAAAACGTTAAAATTGGACAATCTCATTCCTAAGTCTGCTTTTCATTCTCGGATCTCAGCTCACTATAAAGATGTGTGTTGCTGTTATTTAGATTAGCTGTTATAACTCATTGCTGCTCTAGCGTTTACACTGTTTATACCACATCTTATGTTTTTTATTTACTTTTATTCTTTTTTAATGCATTTTTATTAATATTATTTTATTATTATTTATTTTATTATTTTATTTCTATAATTTACGTTTACAATGTATATATGTTTCTTTCTTAAAATGTTTTATTTTAGTCCCCCCATTTCCTCCAAAGGCTTCGCCTTTGCCAGGCCACAGTTGTAAATAAGAAACCTGTTCTTAATCTGTCTTGCCTGGCTAAATAAAGGTAAATTTAAAAAAAAAGATTAATACAGTTCTTGAATCTTGAATAAAACTAATAATGGTTATTTTACAACACATGCATCTTTAATAGAATATTGCACAAAGTTGAATTCATGTTTGGTTTTCCAAAATCAAAAAATATACACCCACCCACTTTGATTATTCATTCAATAGCGCTAAAAGTCTAAATTATATTAGAATTATATTTACCAATAAATTAATGAATGACTAATATGACTATGATGAAAACTAGTTTCACAAATGTAATCTGTAAGCTGACTCTATTTCCTGAGAAAAGTACTGTACAATGAAGTAGAACTCATACCAGTCTTGGAGGATGCTGAATCAGCCATAGTTTTAACAGTTTTAAGTAGAAGTCTTGGGCTGGACGCTGTGGGGATCCCACATTGACGACGCTGATTCCTCTGCTGCTGCTGTTTCAGGGCCTGCAAATGCAACGTTGTTACTGTATGAAATCCTGTGACTGAAGTTATAAAATTACATTCCTAAATACAATTCTTAAATCGCTTATGTTGCATCATCAAATTTGTATTTACATTTGTTCAATGAACTTTTAATTCTTGAATGTATTTGCCTATATAGTATGCTAATACAACACACTACATACACAAATAGCAACAACAATCTGTGTATGGGAAGAATAAATGAGTTGTGTCATATGCACCTGTTTAAGTGCTTTTTTGCTGTGTTTCTGGGATGAAGAAATGAGCTTGCTGCTGGAGACTGAAGGAGAAGAGCAGCGAGACTGTGGTGAAGATGGCTGTGACTGCAGATTTGCTGGCCCTAAGAAAGAACAAGCACACTGCTTTCAACTTCAGCAAGTCGGCAGGCGTACATACAAACATACCCACACTTACTCTCTCTCTCTTTCTCTCTCTCTCTCAGTTAATTAAGGTCACTTCCACTCAAATGTACAATACCCAATTTGTAACAGATTATAATCTTGTAAAAGTGCTGAGCTATAATTTCAATTATTCAAAATGTGCATTGTGCTCTTATCGGTGTTTTGCACCCATCTGTGGAAAAAAGCTATTGCGCAATTCATCTAAACATCTGCTTCATGAGTTTTGAAAAAGAGCCAGAAAATAAAATGCTGATTAAGAAGCATAAAGTACTTTATTTTTTTTTTTATGAAACTCGTACAACCACTTGAACATTATCCATTTATTCTACTCTTTTTATGCAGTGATACCATAAATCAAGACATTACAAAATACAGCATAAGAAAACTAAAGGGCAATATTAAGAGAATTTAGAGGGGAAAAAACTGGCTGAAAAACACGATTGCTATGTTTCTGTTCATATTATTTCCTGTTCTTTAAGGCAGCACTTGCATTATCAAAGGTTTCCAACTCAAAAGCGTACACACAGATATTCCACTTACTATATTTTGTGCAGTTGTCTCCAACTTTCATAGGATGCATTGTTCAGTAATATTTATTAATGTTTGCGGGATATTCCGAGCTTAACGCGCCGTTAGCTCAATAACTCTCTATGCTTCTCAAGTATATGAAGATGAGGAAGTGGTCTCTTTTTTGCAGAAAAAAAAAACATTTCCTGTTTAAAAGCTGAGTTGATCTATGTGACTAATGGGAACATACAGGAAAAAAAAACCTCTGTATAAAAAGCTCTGACAGACACTATAAACAGCAAAATACTAATCATAACTTATTAAAGATCAAGCAGTTTGAGTGAGTTACTAACATAATCATACATATTGTCTATACTGTAAGACATACTTTGTCCAAAGGTCAATTTTGTCCAATTAACATTCGTCATGTCAAACTCATCACAATGCAAAGAGTCTTTGGTTAACTGCATCGGAATCAGGAACATGTGAGATCTCAACACACAGTAATTATGTGGAAGATTCAGTACGAGACAGAAAATACATCTAACACAATACAACACAGATGGTACTGCGAAAGCATTGCATTTACAGTGTTTAATTATTTCTGTGGAAATCAATCAGTAGGGGGTTACATTTTTAAAAATGAAATGCTGACTTTGCAACAGAAGCGAGTAAAAAATTCCCAGTTGCACTGCACTATGTTTATGTCTATTTACATAAACATATATAATCATGGCCTTTAAAAGACGATCATACGAATATATTAGTCTAGAAACCATGTGGGGAAGTAAAACAAAACAAGACATAGCAGGGTTTTTTTCTTCTTTCTTTTTATAAAAAAAGAACAATGTGCTAATTTAGGTGTTGTGGTGAAAAAGAGAGGGCTTTAGTTTTTGTTTGAAGACAGCCAGGACAAAAAAAGAATAATGACACATGCACCTGTCTTCTCTGTACCCTGAGAGATGATTCAATTCAATTTTATTTATATGGTGCTTTTAACAATGGTCATTATCTCACAGCAGCTCCACAAAATGAGAAAATATGAGAAAATGTGTATAAAAATTATAACGCTCAGATTGTCCCAGATGAGCAAGCCGAGGGCAACGGCGACAAGGAAAAACTCCCTGAGATGGCAATAGGAAGAAACCTTGAGAGGAACCAGACTCAACAGGGAACCCATCCTCATTTGGGTGATAACAGAAGACAGAAGATGTCTACGTTAACATGATGGGTCTAATCAGGCAGAGCAAAGGCTTGGAAAGAGCTTCCTGCTGAGCAAGGTATATTAAATATTTTAAAACAATTACAGGCAGCTCCTTGGGGTCGCGTGGGAGACATCGGCCCATCGTAAGCAGTATTCAGGTGTTTGGCTATAAACGGGTGGACAGAAGGGGCTGCATTTGTCATACATAAAAAAGTTGGTATATAGTCCTCTCCAAAAGTACTGGAACAGCAAAAACAACACTTGCTGGGATATGCAAAGAGAATTTCACTGTGCTATAAAGTATATGTGACAAATAAAGGCTTAACTTGAGACAATTGCGTTTGAAATATAAAGATGAGACAACAGATGAAAAATTCAGTTTCCATTTCTCGATCTTTATATTTTAATGCTTTAATCTAAAGTACAGGAACATTTAACCTTTTAGATTCCTCTGAACGTCTATTCTTTGCTTGAGCCCTTGGTTTCATTTGAGAAGATTGCATACGTTGTTTTAAAAAAGGATAAACCAGCATGAAGACTAAGGAGCTGTCTACGGGAGACATGCGAGCCATTTTAAAGCTGATGAAAGAAGGAAATCGATCAGATCCACTGCACAAGCATTGTGAATAGGCAATTCAACTATTTAGAATATGGAGAAAGAATTGGAGAGAGAGAGAGAGAAAAAAAAAAAGAATTGTCTCACAATACAAAATTTATAAGCTTATTAATCCAGAACAGTGGAGGACGTGTCATGGCTGCTTCTGGAAACGCCACATTAATCTTTATTGATGATGTAACTCATGATGATGGCTGCGAAACCGGCAATTTAGAAAGAAAAAAAAAGGGCATCTAATCGAATTGGGAGGAACTTCATCATGCAGCAAAACAATGACTCAAAACACACTTTCAACAGAACAACAGACTTCATCAGAGACTGAAGGGAGAAAACACCCCCCAAAAGAAAGAACAAAAAGAAGAATGCAACAGTTTGGTAATGTCAGTGGATCAACAGCTTGATGCAGTTTTAATTTTAACTGATTCAGGATTATTTGGTTAACAGTTGGAATGTTGTTTTAAGATCTAGATTTAAGTATCATGGAATGAAAGCTGTTTTTCTGATCTTCTGTCTCATATTCAAATTCTCAAACCTAAACGTCTTCAGTGCAAAACTTTCATAGTGGCCTGCATATTGTTGGTTTTCTCCTATTGCTTCTCTAGCTTGTATAGAATAGTCTCTATAATTAATACCAGTATATTGTCTTTGGTGTTGGATTAGGCCTGTTCTTCTGCCAGATCAACATACCCATGGCTAGCATTTGCACCGATTTGCATTGAATTGCATGATATAATAATGATACAATAATGAGGAATTATACAGTAAGTAAGATAAGACAATGATGTACCTCTTCTCTTCCACCTTCCTCTACTGCCCTCTTTGCTGCTGCCACTGGTGTTGCTTTCTGCGTTCCGCGTGTCGGATAAGTTATCACTGCTGTCTTCAGAAGCCTCCTCTGATAGCTCCTTCACCACATCCGCAATGTCTTTCTGCTCAGACAACGTGAACGGGCATACAGAATGCATAGACGTCAGAATCTAGTTTGTCTTGATGAGTCATTGTGCTTCTCTTTAGATTCATCACAGTATATTATGCATAAATACTCATTACTGATGATCATCCGGAGCGAACACAATCAAGACAACAATGGCTGCGTTTTCAATCTGAGTCATGCTTTGTCACTAGCTAACTGATGGGGTGGTGTGATGGCTCAGTCACACGTACAACAAGAGATGAACATTGCACCAGTGGTTATGAAAGATCTGGTTAAGAGCGTTATGTTGCAACACATCTTCCTGTTTGGATCGCTTGTTATAGTGAAGGATGTTACATTTTCTTCTTAAAACCTCCCTTAGGTCTTGGTTTCCTTTTTATGCGCGGTTACCTTCAGTGTATAGACTCCCATACGACCAGGGACTTTGTAGAAAATCCCCTCCTCACCCCGGGAGTTTGTGTGGAGCATGGCGTTGAGGCAGGCAAGAGGGGAAGTCCCACTGCATACGGAAAGACAGCATGTCAGACCGTGTAACACAGTGTATGTGCACGTACATTGTACTACAGAAAATGTATTACAAGCATTATTACAAACATATTGCATTTGAATGTACAGATTACAGCTTCGGTTTAACAAGCACACACAAACTGCAAAAAAGAAAAAAAAGACAAGAAAAAAAGCTCTAACATGCAAATGATAATTTACTTACTGTACAACAGTGCGCTTGCTTTCTTAAACATGTTCAACTTAATGTGAAAAAAAAAATCTTAAGCACATAAAGATTCTGAATAAAAACTTTTCTGGACAAAAGTCGTGGATGACGTTCCGCTAGACTATTAATAGATTTGATTATTAAGAGATAATACATTTTTTTAAATCATGACTTTTGTACTGTAATGGCAACTTTTGAAGGTTATAATGTTCTCTTCAAATCATACTGATTTGCCGAGAAGTCTTGGCACAAAAGCTCAAGGCTGAGCAGTGCAGGCTGGGTTTGAAGGACAGGAGAGAAATAACCAACAAGCGTAACACGAGAGCAAAATAATCGTGACTCTGCCTGTAGTCGCCGTCATGTCAAAGCACTACTGTGAGAGCTACAGCCAGTGAAACTGTCTTTAGTGGGGTTTTTTTTAACACCCTTTGCATGCTGTGTCAATTTGGGAATGTTAATAGCATGCAAACGCCTGCTATACAGAGGTTAGTGGGGGATAAAAAGGGGGATAAACTTTCATATAATCTTACCTTCTGGAAGAGAAAAGGATCATTGCAACAAAAAAAGAAATGTGTTAATTAGAAGTGTGTGTGTGCGCGCGTGTGTGTGCGTGTGTGTGTGCACTGAATCTATCTGACCTACGAATAATACAAATGGATTAAATCTAAAACCAGACTGGGAGATGATCACTTCACCTGATCTCCTTGAGTCGTTCTCGCTGAATCACCTGCAGGATCTCTTTGTGACTCATCGGTGTGTTTGGGTATTTCTCCAGCACCTGGTGGGGGGGAAAAAGGGTGAATAGGGTGGATCAAAATGATGCGACCCAAAAACAATAAAATTATATCACTAACCCTGATATGTGTACCATTCAGACTTACAGCTTTGCAATTTTTCACAGTGGACCATCGAGGTTAGTAACATTTGACATTTCTCCACCATGCCGACAGAGGGACTCCTCTCCTGAATAGTAAACACTTCCTAGCTGGTCATACTTGTTTCCTGCTTACACTATATTATATAAAGGTTTTACATTAACTGCAAATTCTTGCCATTTGTTTCTTACTTAGTAAGTTCTTGAGCCAGTGTTTTGCCTCCTGAGCTTTTATGTTCCCCCCCCCCACCTTGGATATCCGCTTGTTCTGGGTTAGTCATTGACTATGACTATGTGAATTTGGCCTTTTTGACTGTGTATCACGATACTGCACACGATCCCAAACGCTCAAGTGTTAATGATTTTTGGATTGTGAACAGAATAACTCTACTACGCATAGACTTCTGCAAGAGATCACTCACAAAAAAGTTGCAAAAAAAAAAAAACCTCTGTTCCATGGGGATCACCACCACCTGCTGCACTACGCTTGGAAACCCAGTGGCCTCGGTATTTTTTACTAATTACTTTTTATTTAATTAGTTTGAACCAACGCTACACAACATTTCCAGAGAATAGGATGTGAAGAGCGTGGCCAAACTGAGGAATACAAGCACAATACCAATCCTGTTATATATCAACAGACAATCACCTCAAACTTAATCAAGTGAAAAATTATGCTAACCATCCTCAAATGATGTTTTTAGGTTTGATGTTATGGGATTATACTGCGTGGCATGATGGCTTAGTGGTTCGCCCCGTTGCCTTGCACCTTCAGGGCTTAGGGTTCGAATATCACCTCCGGTATATGTGCATGGAGTTGCATCATGTTCCTCCCCTGTTGGCTTGGTTGGCTTTCTCCAGTTTCCTTCCACAGTCAAAAGATATGCTGTGTAGGCTGACTGGCATTTCCAAATTGCTTGTGGTGTTAGTGGACAAAAATAAAAGATCACTGGGAGACGATCAGTTTCTCAGATTTTAATACTCTTATATACTGTACAGTAGGTAGTAATAACAGTATATAACAGTATAACAGTTTTGTTTTATTCTATAAACTAATAACATTTGTCCCAAATTCAAAAACAAATTGCTATTTAGTGTTGGCAGATCTTGATTAATGTGAAGAAAACAATTTCATATCCACTTCTTGGTCTTCCATCTCCATCTTGATCGAGCTGGCTGTGTGTAATCGAGCTTTGCCGTGTTGGAAAAAACAATTCTCCGAGTCACAGCAGAAAGAAGCATCATTCCACAAATGCTGTGAGAGACTTGGCTTGTAGGCCTCTTCACATCTCCATCTGACCATAAGACGACCAGCTGTGGGCCGAAGCTTAAAATGTAACTCATCAGAGAAGATGATCTTACTCCAGTTCTCTATGGTTCAATTCCTGTGGTCATTTTTGCAACCCTCAGCCTGGCACTTCTTTGCTTCTCATTGATGAAGGGCTTTTGTCTGGCTTTGCATGACTTTGGCCCCACCTTTAGAAGCGCGTTTCGAACCGTCCTTGCAGTGCACGCCACCAGGCTTCGGTTTGCCACCGTGTTTGAAAGTCACTCGATGTCATCCTACGGTTGTTGAGTAACATTTGAATGAATTTGCGGTCATCCCTGTCAGTAGAGATTTGTTTTCGTCCTCTGCCGCTCGGTAGCTTTGTTGTCCCCTGTGTCTGCTGCTTGACCTTGTTCTTATGCATTGCTCTATTTTGAATCACAGGACTTAATCAACCTGATGCTCACTGTATCCCTGTGCCAGAAAGCCAGGATGGAACCAGTTCTTTCCTCACTCAATACGTTTCTGTTCAACTCTTTTAGCACAGTCGATGGTTAGTTTTAAAATTCCAATTACATTTGCTCACAGCGGTGGTTTTATACTTTTCCTCATTAAATACGATTGAATTCAGGTGATCATGTAATCAGTACCCCATAAAGCAGAATGAGGTGCAGCTTGTGTTGGTATTCCACAGACACTAGAATGGAATGATCGCCAGCCATGCTTGTAGAAATGTGGATTTAAGAAACTTTTGCAATGGTCTATCTTTTTTCTTTACAGGGCCACATA